>JAUELO010058338.1:0-19015 GCA_032357855.1 Amphibolips quercusostensackenii | reverse complement strand
TCCTTTTGTATATATGTTAATATTTTACCAAATTTTTGCCGCGTTATTTCAACTTTTATTCATGCATATAGGTAAAAAAATATTGATCTCAGGACTGGCTTGGTCACGTGGTCCACTCGTTACATGGCCTTAAGGTCTTTATTCGCAAGCCTACATTTTTAATTTAAAAATTTTTAAATTGATTTTCTGAGACATCAACGGTTAAGAAAATATAAACATTTAATGAAAATTTTATAAATTAATATCAATTTGTAAATAACTTCAAATTAATAGTTGAACAAGGCTTTTATTCAATTTAAAATCGCATTGAAATATTCTTTTAATCTAAAATATTTTTCAGAAATTTAAATATACTTTGAAAGAATTCAATGATTTTTAATAAATTTCAGTGAATTTCAACAAATTTCAAATCTTGAGAGTACTTTCAGGGATTTCAAAAAATTTAAAAAAATATCAGAGATTTTAAGGGATTCTAAAAGGCTTTATCCGATTTTAAGGGTCACAATGGATTTCAACGGGCTTCAAAGATTTTATTATTTCTAAATTTTGTAAGATTAGCGTATTTATTATTCACTTCTGACATAATTTTTTTTTAATTTTAATAAAAATTAGATGTTTTATATTTAATTTCATCCCGGACTGACTCATCGGATTCTTTAGTAAAGCAGTGTGAATCAACATCAGTTAAATTTTGCAGTTAATATTATGAGATATTTCATCCACAGACAGTGAATAAATTTTAATTTAATTAGCAGAAATTTTTATTTTATTTTTAATTTCACAAAATTAATGTTGTCCTGGCTACGAATAGGAGTCAAACATTAAAAAAAACATTGAACAAATTATTAAAATGATCAGGAGTTATTATTATTTTTATAAAATAAGTTAAAACTCAAATTTTATTTTCACAATCAACCATAGAAAACGAATAAAATATTTCTTTTTAAATATCACCCCATAAGTCTGTTTTATAGGGTCCCAAAAAAAACCCATAAGTGAAAAAATGGGTTTTGCGAGTTTTTGGCGCTAATTATGATTTTTTTGCAGTTTTTAAAATGCAAATTGTTTCTGATCTACTAAATACAACTTTATACAAAAAACGGTATGTTTATGTAAATTGCTCAAACAATTTATTATTGTTTTTAGCAATTTTCTGTTAGAATAGAGTTAGAAAGTCACGGCTTTTTCAAAAAAATTTGCACTTACTGATTAATTTTGAATTAGAGCGAGGTAAAACCTAATTAATTATTATAAAAATAATTATTTAAACAATTTATTATTATTTTGAATGATATTCTTACAGAATAATGCTAGAAAATTGCAGTTTTTTCAAACAATTTTTCACTTTTTGTCGAATTCACAATTAGATTTAAGTGAATAGCTTATTAAAGTTAACAAAATAAATGTTTTAATTAATTTATTATTATTCTTAAAAATACTCAATGATAGAAAATTATGTTTTTTTTTGAAACTTTTAACTATTTCTTTTATTTTCTTGATTGACTTAACAGTTAATTAAATTGATCCAAAATAATTGTTTAAACAAATTATTGTTGTAAACTGGAAAGAAGTAACTATTTTATTCTTTGTTTTAGTCCAGCAACTTTCTTGCATCACTTTAAGATAAGATACTTATAAAGAATGATAAATTGTTTAAATAAGCGTAAGATTGTTATAAACAATAATAATTTTCTCAAGCAACAACTTTCACAAAATTAAATAATTATTAAGTCATTTTATGTATGAAATAGACAAATAGGTAAAAAATTTTAGAAAAAACGCAACTTTTTAGTATTATTCAAGTTAATAATTAATAATAATAAATTGTTTCTACAATAAATATTTATAGCTTTGAATCAATAATAACCTGACTCTAATTGAAAATAAGACAAGAAGTAAAAACATTTTTGAAAAAACTGCAATTTTCGATCATTATTCTAAGAGAATATTATTAATACAAATGATAATAAATTTTTTTAACAATTATTTTTGTTAACAATAATCAAGTATTATCTTGCTTTAATTAAAAGTTTAACGAAAAAGTAAAAAAAAATTTTTTTTAATCGTTATTTTCTAACTCTATTTTAAGAAAAAATTACTAAAAACAATAATAAATTTGTTTAACATATTTATTCAAACATCTTGTAATCAATATAAAGTTGTATGTAATGTATCAAATACAATTTGCATTGAAAAAACCGCGAAAAAAATCATAATAGACTTATGGGAGTGATATTTAAAAAGTAATATTTTATTCGTATTCTATGGCTAATTGCGAAGAGGAATATTGAGTTTGAACTCGATTTACCTAATATTGAGGATTTTGTATAAAATTTTCTAAAACGTTTTTTTTCTTGTAGAAAAATACGTTTGAAACCTAATGGGGCCTGCGCCACCTCTGAATATCATTTTTTTTAATGGATTTATTTTTTTGTGGATTCGAATTTTAGTAAAAACAGATTTTCAATTAAGAATTAGAGGAATTTTTATTTCAAAATTTGAGAACGGACATGTTAACAAAATTCTATTAGTTTTAAAAAATATCTAGTTTAAAAGAAATAAGCAAACGTTTTTATATACAAAAAGAAATTTATTATTCTTATTTTTTTTATAAATTAGGAGTAGAAATAAGACAAATTATTATAACCTAATTATACTAAAAAAATTACGTCTCCTCTGCCACTATTACAAAACAAGGACAAATTAACCCCTTCAAGAATTTTTTTTCCAAAATTTATCAACCGGTTTTCAAATAAAGAGAAAGAAAACTAACAGAATTTTGTCAAGATGTGGCCTCTAGGTAAAAGTTTATTCAGTGCGACGTTATCAGGTTTCACATCTATGACCTCTCTTTAGAAATTCTAAGTTTCGTATCACTGAAACTGTGTAACTAACAAAAACGTGTCAGTTTCTCCGCGGTTTCAGACCAGAAGGTTCCTTTTTGAATTAAAAAATATAATTTTTTATTCATGATTTAAAAACTGTTTTTCTCAAAACTCATTTAAATAATAAAGTTTTTTACATTGTGTCAGTGTAGTTATGTTACATATATGTGACTGCTTAGTGATGTTCAAATCAAGCCTAAATTCGCAGGGTGTAACCAGAAACCACATGTGAGAATGAGTCTAAAAATTTTTCTCAGTTCGCTAATAATTTGATAAAGATAATAATAATTTCTCATCATTCTATTATTATTGTTATTTTTTTATTTACTTATTTTTGATCGTTTAATTTAAGTTTTAGCTTCTATCTGTAGACAGAACACGTCAACTTCTGTGAAATTAGAAATAAAATAAAAATTTATGTTATATTAATTGACCCGAATCCGCCCAAAGGCATGTTACCTTGATGATATAAGGCGGTGGCGCGTGGGTTGTAAGCTCAAAGAACGGCAGCAAACGCGATTCTCGTTTTGCGTGTGAAGTGTATCATATATGGTACTCTGGGCGGATTCGGGTTAAATTTCAGCCTCTATCCGTGACTGAAATTTCTTATATTATCAACTGCAAAATTCACGAAATTTACAAACATAACATTTTTGTTGTTGAAAATATAAATTATATTGAAATTCAGGTCACTTAAATTATAAAATGTCTTGCCTAAAGCATGACTGATTTAAATTGTTTCACTGGAGAATCCAATATGTCAGTATAGGACGAATCATAAGAAATCTAATTTTTTTTAATTGATTGCAAAACAAAAATAAATTAGTGATATTTATAAGATTGCAATAAATTTCAAGGAATTACTAGAAAACTTTAAGAAATAAATAAAAGAAAATTTTTAAAAAATTTCAAGTGCTGCTGTTTTTAGTTATTTGCTTTTTACGGAGAGGGGGGAGGGGGAAGGTATTATTTATTCGCACTGAGAACAAAAAAGGCTAGTTACAGCTCTGAACAAGTATTCTGGAATTAAACAATATTTTTGCCAACTCACATCAATAGCATTGAAGTGTTTAGTCAAAATGTTAATCATTAGGTCCACAAATTTGCCAGTACTTTGAAAAAGATCATTTTCAAATTGGTCTGCGAAGACTGTCTGTAAAGATAAAAAGTAATAATAAAAGAAGACTGCAATATTATTTTACATTTTCATATTCAATTTTCAATAAACATAATATACACAAATTTTTGATTATAGAAAAATCTAAAAGAGGATCTCAATGATGAACATACAAAAATCAAAATTTATTTTATCGAATTTTTTCTTCTATTCAAACAAATATTTGCAGTTTTGTTTTTTTACATTTTCATGCTCATAATAGGGTATGTGTTTGTTCTATCTATAAAAAAATAGGTAGAAGAAAAATCACAATTTTCAAATGAGGAATTTTAATTCTTAAAATTTATTTCTACAATGGAAAATTTTTATTCTAAATAATTATCTAATATAAATATTATATGTATTTTTTCTTTGATGAAGATCTGAAATTTTCTGCACCATCAATTAAGTAAATCAACATTTCCCATTGAGTTATTTTAACATGGGAGAATTTCTGAGAAAATTTTACATAATTTAGATTTTATTTTACAAGATTTTATTCAAGCCATGAAAATTTCAAAATACGTCAAAAAAAGAATTTAGAAGATTTTAAGATCATTTTTAAAATTTTTGCAGAATTAAAAAAAATGCAGGAAAACTTTAAATTATTTCAAAAGATATTTTAGTATTAGAACTTTTGGAAACATTGAAAAATAATTTGAAATTTTTTAATATTCAACAATTTTTTCAAGGAAATGTAGAGTTTCGAAGAATTTAAATAAATTTTGAAAGCCTTTTAAGACTTTTGTGAGGTCTTGAGATAATACTTTTTTTTCTTAGAGATTCCAGAAAAAATTTGAATTGATTTTTTATTAAAAAAATAATTTAAAAAAAAAATTTTTAATTTTTTAAATATTTTGAATTATTTTACATTTTTAATTTTAAATAAAATAAAATTTAAAATTTCATTTCTTAATCACAATTCTTTATTTTTGTAAGATTACAAAATTTTTGGAAAATTTCCAATTAGTTTAAGAGATATTTAGAAGTGTTAAAAAAATACAAAAATAATTTTAGATTCAAACAGATTTCAACTAATTTTAATCTTAATACAGATTTTCAAAATTTCGAAATTAAATTTTAAAGATTTTTCTATGTTTTGAAATGTTTCAAAATAATAAAAATTTTTTTCAAGATTTCTGGGAATATTTAGTGATCCTTTATTTTTTTAAATCATTTTTAAAAAAATTTTTACAGCAATTCATAATTGTACAAAAGATTTGCAAAATTACCAGAAGTGAATCTGGAGGATTTTAAGACAATTTCAAAGATTATTTCAGCCAGTTTGAAAGAAATACAAAAATTTTAGCTATCTTAGCGAGATTAAAAATATTTTAAAACTTCGAAAGATTTCCGAAAATTTATCAAAATTGTCATTTTTTCTTAAAAATAATTTTTCTATACTAATCATAATTTTTATAACATTTTTCTTCTTTTGCGGCTAAAAATTTTTTTTTAATTTGGTCTCTTTGTTTTGAAAATTTAGCTCTATCGGTAAATATATAATCTCATTTTTTAATAAATTTGCAACTAATTGGTGTAAGATTAAACTCGTTTTTGTTAGAAAGTCGTTTTGTGTTTTTTGGTAAATTGAACAGTATTTGATTAACAATTAAAATCTTTTAGTTGTAATTTTACTATTATATTTTCCTTTTTTTCATTTATTTAAGTGGTTTTCATTATGTATTTAAAATTTTGCAATAATTGTTGCTGAAAATCCGATTGGCTTTTTACTACTTAAAGGAGATTCATATCTTAAGGTTAAAATTTCGAAAATTAAATCTATACATCATCCTCATTAGTGATAAAAATAATAAAAAATATTTCAAACAAAATTAATTTTTGAACAACAGGATTAATTTTTGACCAAAAAATAAAATTTAAAAAAAAACATGAACTTTTTAACGAATGAGTTGAATTTTTAATATTCAACTGAAATAGTCTGATTTTTTAACTGAAAAAAAAAATTTTTTACTCAATGTTTGACCCAGAAGATTTATTTTTACCAACAAGGACGAATTTTTAACTAAAAAAGTTCATTTTGCAACCTAAAATTCAATAATTAAATTTTTAATCAATAACTAAATGTTCAGCAAAAGTAATAAGTTTTTAAATCAATTTTCTGAAATATTTTTTTGTATGACAGTTACATTTCCAGTCAACAAAAAAAAATTTTCAACAAAAAGGAAACAAATTTCCAACAAAATAGTTGAATTTTTAGGAAAAATCCTTCTTTATTCACAGAAAAAAACAGTTGTTTAATTAAATTGCTCTTTTTTCAACCCATAAAATGAATTTTTAAATAAAATTCCCAGTTTTCAAGAAAAAATCATTATAATTTTTAACAAAAGAGTTTAATTTTCAACCAAGTTATTTTATTTACAAATTTAGAGATTATTTTTTAACTAAAATGATAAATATTTAACTACAATTCTTGAATTTTTAACCAACAAAATTAATTTTCGACTAAAATAATGAATATTTGAATCGAATAATTTAATTTTACACTAAAAATATGAATTTTCAACCAAAATGATTGATTTCTACCAAAAAGACGAAGTTTTAACTAAAAAATAATTTTGAATAATTAAAAAGTTAATATAAAAAGTCACAATAATTTTTAACAACAGAGTTTAATTTTGAACCAAGTCATTTCATTTCCAACCTAAAAAAAACAAGTTTTAGACAAGAACATTAACTTTCAAAGAAAAAGATAATTTTCTACGGGAAAATCGATTTTTTATAAAAATACGTGTATTTGCAACATTATTGTTAAATTTTACATGAAAAAGACTAATTTTTATTTAAATTTTTGACTTTTAATTAGAAAAGATTTTTTTTAAATTAAAAATGGAACAGTTGAATTTTCAGCCAAAGAAATTAATTTTCAACCAAACTTAAAACTGTTCAACTAAAATTGTGAATTCCTAATTGGAATGATTACAATTTTTATTAAAAGGAGAAATTTTCAACCATGAGGATTATTTTTTTATGAAAAAGACGACTTTTTCATAAATCACATAAATTTAAAAAAAAATAGTTGAATTTTGAAGTAAAAATGCCAATTCAAACAAAACAGTTGAAATTTTATTAGAAAAAAGATAAATTTGTAATTTAAGATTTACAGTCAAAAAACAGACCTTCAAACTACTTTAATTTTCGGCTCGTTAAAGAAAAAAATAACAATTCATTAAAAAGAGGGAGAAAATGAATTTTCGACCAAAAATAGAATTGTTTAATTTCCTCTAAAATAATCTAGTTTTTCAGAAAAAACGTATTTTTAGCAAAATGGTTCAATTCTTAACTAAAATAGTTGCATTTTAAGATAAAAAATTGTTTTTTAACAAAGCTTTAGTTACATTTTAGACCAGAGATAAATTTTCAGCTCAAAATAAATTTTTAATTAAAATAATAAACCTTAAAAAAAGTTAATTTTTAATTAATGAGTTTAACTTTTAATAAAGTAGAAATAACTTTTTTAAATTGACAAAAATTGTTTCAATAATGAAAACATAAATTTTACTGCAGCTAGAAGAAGAATGTCGATTTTTTAATAAACTTCCCAGTCATTTTCCGATCTCTTCTGGTTTCTCGATCAAGTCGCCACTCTGGAAATATCGATTTGCTTGCTTGAATGATTAGGGAATGTTAAAACAATCCCCAGATATCCCGAGTAATATAGTAGCAGGATAATGACTTTACTTACCGACCGTTGGTAATACCGACTGTTGGTAACTTAGCACGGAACAGAACCTTGCTCGTTCGGTAAGTGAAGCCGCAGCTCTGTTGCTATACTACTACCCTACATACACATAGTCGCGAATGAGCCAAGTTCATGGGTACAAAAAATTTGTTTCAATAGGTCTGATATGCAAAATAGGAGGCATCCAGTCAAATTTAAGTAGTTTTAAGAGATATTTAGAAGTTTTTAAAAGACTTAAACATAATTTAAGACTCAAAAAGATTTTAAAAATAATTGAAACAAAATATAGAATTTTCAAGATTTCGAAATAAAATTTTAAAGCTTCTTAAGGATTTTGAAAGGTTTTAAGATAGTAAACATTTTTTTTAAGATTCCTGGGAAAATTCTCAATGACTTTTTATTCTGAAAATTTAATTTAAACAGATCATTAAAAATGATTTCACAAGACACCCAATATTGTCAAAAAATAATTTTGAATTTTTTTGAAGGATTTTTTTTATTTTCCAGGATTTGATAACAGTTTTAGAGAAAAATAGAATCATCAAATAAAATACTTTTAGTTATAAAAGAATTTTTAAAATAATAAAAAATTTGAAAGGTTTCTAAATGATTCAAATTAGAATGTTTATTTTTTAACATTTTAAAATAAAATTTTTAATCTGTCTCAGAATTTTTTGAAGGTTTCAAGATAATACAACATTTTTCTTAATTCCTAGAAAAATTCGAAATATCTTTTTCTTTTGAAAAATATTCGACTAGTATTATTGAACTAGTATTATTCAACTAGTAATATTAATCTGATATTTAACTAGAATATTCACACTTCAAATTGATAAAAAAAATAATTTTGAGCAAACAAAAAAATCAACACAATAGTTAAATTTTTATCTGAAAAAGTTAAATTTTCAGTAAAAGAAAATTAATGTTGAGCTAAAGAAAAAACAAATTTGCAACAAAATATCTTATTTTTTAAGCGAAGATATAAATTTTCAATTGAAATAATGAATCTTCAACTAAACTAAAAATAAATTTTTAACAAAAGAGTTCAATATTTAGAAAGTTAAATTTTCAGTAAAAGAAGATTAATTTTTAGCTAAAGAAAAAACAAATTTGCAGCGGAATAGCTCATACTTTTAGATTTTTTTAGTTTACCAGGATTTAATCAAAGGTTTAGGAAAAATTAGAATCTTAGAAAAAAAAATTTAGAACTTTTCACAGAATTTCCTGAATAATTAAAAATTTGTAAACATTCCAAATAATCAAAAACAAACTGTAGATTTTTAAAAAATTTTAAATTCCTGGAAAATTTCAAAATTACTTTCCATTTTAAAAATTTAATTTTAACAGATTATTATATAAGATTTTAAAAGACATCCAAAATTTAAAAAAAATAATTTCGAACATTTTAAGTGATTTTTTTTAGTTTCCCAGGACTTAATTAAAGTTTAGAAAAAATTAGAATCATTTTGAAAAATACTTAGAACTTTTGAAAGAGTTTCAAAAATAATACAAAACTTTGAAACATTTCGAATAATCAAAAACAAAATGTACATTTTTTAGTATTTTGAAATAAAATTTTGAATCCGTTTCAGAATTTTGAGAGGTTTAAAGATAATACAACGTTTTTCTTAAAATTCCTAGAAAAATTCAAAATGACTTTTTATTTTGAGAAATTACTTTCAACAGATTATTAAAAAGATTTTAAGAGATATTCGAAATTCTAAAACAAAAATAATTTAAAACCTTTTAATTTATTTTTGTTAATTCACTAGAATATAATATAAATTTAAGAAAAAATTAGAATTATTACAAAAAATACTTACAACTTTTGAAAGAATGTGAAATATAATTAAAAATTTGAAAACATTTTTAAAAAATCAAAAATTGAACGTAAAGTTTTAAAATATTTTGAAGTAATACATTTTTCTTGAAATTCATGAGAAAATTTGAAATGACTTTTTATTTTGGAAAATAAATTTCAACAGATTATTAAAAAAGATTTCAAAAGTCATCCGTAATAGTCAAAACATAATTTGGAACACTTTAAGTGTCATTTTTTATTTTCCCAAGATGCAATGAAAGTTTTAGAAAAAATTATAATAATTACAAAATTGCTTAGAACTATTGAAATAATGTCAAAAATAAAAAAAAATTTGAAAACATTCCAAAAGACTTTGAACAAAATGTAGATTTTTCAACATTTTAAAATTAAATTTTGAATCTTTTTCAGAATTCGAGAGGCTTCAGAATAATTCAAAATTTTTCCTAAGATTCCTGGGAAAATTTTAGATGGTTTTTCTATTTTAAAAATTACTTAAAACAGATTATTCAGAAAGATTTTCAAAGATATTTAAAATTGTACAAAAAATATAATTTGGAACATTTTAAGTTATTTTTGTTCATTCACTAGAATTTAGTAAAAGTTTAAGACAAAAATTAGAATCATTAAAAAAAATAATTAGAACTTTTAAAAGAATTTCAAAAATAATTTAAAACCTAAAAACACTTCAAATATTTAAAAACAAAATGTAGATTTTTTAACATTTCAAAACTAAATTTTGAACCTGTTGTAGGATATGGAGAGGTTTTAAGATAATACAAACTTTTTCTGAAGATTTCGGGAAAAATTTTTAATGACTTTTTATTTTGAAAAATTAATTTTAACAGACTATTAAGAAAGTTTTAACAGATATCCAAAATTTTCAAGAAATAATTTGGAACATTTTAAATGATTTTATTTTAGTTTTCCAGCATTTAGTAAGATTTTTAGAAGGAATTAGAATTGTATAAAAAGTACTTAGAATTTTTTAACAAATTTTAAAAATAATAAAAAATTTAAAAACATTCCAAACAATCAAAAACAAAATGTTGATTTTTTAAAATTTTGAAATAAAATTTTTAATGTGTTTCAGAATTTTAAGAGGTTTCAAGATAATACAAAATTTTTCCTCAGATTCCTGGGAAAATTTAAAATGATTTTTTATTCTGAAAAATTACTTTTAACAGATTATTAAAAAGGATTTTCAAATATATTAAAAATTGTACAAAAAGTTTAATTTCGAACACTTTAAGTTATTTTTGTTTATTAACTGGAATTTAATGAAAGTTTGAGACAGAAATTAGAATCATTAAAAAAATAATTAGATCTCTTAAAAGAATTTCCAAAATAATTAAAAATTAAAAAACATTCCAAATAATTAAAAATAAAGTGTTGATTTTCCAAGATTTCGAAATAAAATTTTGAATGTGCTTCACAATTTTAAGAGGTTTCAAGATAATACAAAGTTTTCCTCAGATTCGTGAAAAAATTTAAAATGATTTTTTATCATAAAAAATGACTTTTAACAGATTATTAGAAAAGATTTTCAAAGATATTAAAAATTGTACAAAAAATTAAAGTTGAAACACTTTAAGTTATTTTTGTTTATTTACTAGAATTTAATAAAAGAATGAGACAAAAATTAGAATCAATAAAAAAATAATTAGAACTATTAAAAGAATTTGAAAAATAATTAAAAATTAAAAAACGCTCTGAACAATGAAAAACAAAATGTAGATTTTTTAACATTTCAAAACTAAATTTTGAACCTGTTGTAGGATATGGAGAGGTTTCAAGAGATTACCAACTTTTTCTCAAGATTCCGGGAAAAATTTTTAATGACTTTTCATTTTGAAAAATTAATTTTAACAGACTATTAAAAGAGTTTCAACAGATATCTAGAATTTCCAAAAAATAATTTGGAACATTGTAAGTGATTTTATTTTAGTTTTCCAGCATTTAGTAAAAGTTTTAGGAGAAATTAGAATCATCTAAAAAGTACTTAGAATTTTTGAACGAATTTAAAAAATAATTAAAAACTTGAAAACATTCCAAATAATTAATAACAAAATGTTGATTTTTTAAAATTTTTAAATAAAATTTTGAATGTGTTTCAGAATTTTAAGAGTTTTCAAGATAATACAAAGTTTTTCTTAGAATTCCTGAGAAAATTAAAAATGACAAGAAATGCTCTTTTTTTCATTACCGGTGACCGTAAATGCTTGTCTTGAACTTTGTCAAAATCTGCTAAATAAAAATCCGAGAATTCGCTAAATCTGACAAAACCTGTTTGGAAAAGACAGCATTATTGACCTGCATGTTCAAAATTGAAAAACACAGATATAAAAAGACATTTTGACAAAAAGGCATTTTCTGTAAATTTGTGCATAAATATTAATTCGTATACATATTAAATATATAAATTGGTTATTCTATGTGATAATTAATTATTTATAAAAAATTTGTTGGTTACTCACTCTGAAACCAGAGACAGCCAATAAGCAAAGGACAGCACACTTCATGGTAGAATAAATCATTTCATTTCTAGTTCGTAGAAAAGATGAACTAGAAGTACGACATCCCAATTCGTAATGTTCTTTTTATAGCAAATTTTTGTAATGTAAAATGTTTATTTAGTTTGCGAAAGAGCAAGTCAAATGCGGAAAATTGAAAAAAGTTAACAATCATGATTTCAAATCCCGACAGTGGTGACGCTGAGTCAACTAAAATTTGTTTTTCTGTAAACTTTGTTTTCCTGTCCTATTAACATTATTTACTGCATTAAAAAATAATTTTGATTTTCGACAAATCGTGTTATCATGCATATTTATGCATATCATGCATAGATCAGGTGTCTTTCCTAAAAAAAAAAATGAATGGAACGAAATTATTAAAAATCACGTACTCATTGTTTTTGACTATCCGATTGGTTGTAAACATAAATTTCAAAAAAAAATTATATTGTAAATGATTTTTTAATAAAAAAGGCAACATTTCTATTCCTAACTTCCCAAACAAATGTTTTTACTAAAATACAAAAAAATGACAAACGGATTCTATTTTTAACCTTATTAATAAAATTTATTTCTGAATTTTTGTAAACATTATTAATAAAAAAGAACATTTCAATCGTAAATGTTTTTTTTATTATTGGCAAATAATTCTGCTTTCGATTTTTTGCTACCGCACTATAATGCGTTGATATTTTCTTACTTTTGAAGAGATTAGAAAAATGAAATCATAGACAAAAACTTGTAATAACCTAATTATTGTTCAAGCTGTAATTTTAAAGCCATTTTTAAAATTTTTGTAGCATTTCAAAAAATGTTTAAAAAACTTTAAATTATTTCAAAAGATGTTCCAAAATTTCTGTTTTTTTTAAAGATTCGAGACTAATTCAATATTTTTGAATATTTCAAAAATTTGTAAAAGATTTTTCAACATTTCGAAAAAGAATGTAAGAGACTGTAAATATTACAAAAAAAATTTACTTTAGATTGCTGAAAAAATTTTTAATGATTTTTCATTTCACAAGGTTTATTTGAGGAGAATATTTCAAAAGATTTTTTTTAACATCCCATGATATTTTGCAGAACTTTTTCAAATATTTAGAAAAAATTCGAAACATTTTAATAAGGCTGCGTCTAGTCGTCCCGGAAAATTGGTAGAACTAAAAAACGAGATGGATTAAAATTGAAAAGATTTTTAAAAAACTCAAAACAAAACCTGACGCTATTTAAAAATATTAAAAGGATTTTAGATAAAAAAATTAATTTTAAGAGAAGAATTTAAAGCATTATAAAAATATTTTTAAAATTGTTAAAAACCGATCTCGAAGATCTAGAGACAATTTTAAGGATAATTCGAGTCAATTTAACAAATATTTAAGAATTTCAGAAATTTTAAATAAAATAAAAATATCTTAAAACTTCAAAAGATTTTCGGAAAGTTATAAAACATTTTTTATTTTTTCCAAGTGTTAAAACGTCCTTAATGTCTTTCAAACGGACTTCAAATTTCCCTAAAATTGTGTAAATTCTGATAGCCTCAAAGAAAATAAAAAAAGAAAATTAAAGAATGAATAATTATTTGAAATTCTCATTCTTTATTAAAAAATCATTTTTCACATCAAATTACAATTTGCCTAAAATTTTTGTTTTTTCTGGACAATTTTTTTTTTTTTTTTTTTTGGTTCGTCTTCTTGGTTAGCAACTTCGTCTCTTTATGAAAAAATTTAATCCCTACTTACTAAAATTGCAACGCTCTGTTTAAAATTTAAAATCTTTTTTGCTTGAGGATTCAACTATTTTGTTAAAAAGTCGTCTCTTTGGATAAATTCAAACCTCTTTCATTTGAAATTAAAATATTTTTCAGTTTTAATATCGAATTTTACATTTTTCGTTGAAAATTTATATTTTTTGTTCAAAATTCAACTTTGGGTTAAAATTAACGTATTTTATAAAAAAAAGGAAAATAATTCTGTTCTTAACGTTTTCCAACTCGACTCTAATTTGTAACCCAGAAATTACCTGTATCGACAAATTTTCGGGAAAAATTTATATTAAATTTTTTTTTTAATTTGATTTTCTACTATTTAAGAAAAGAATGTGGAAGATTCAAAAGCGAAATTTTGCGATTTGGCCAGATCAAAAAATTTTGGAATAAATTCGAATAAGTTTAAGACATATTTTTTGAAGTTTCGAAAAAATACAAAAATAATGTTATTTAAAGCAAGACAAAGATTTTTTAAGATTTTAAACAAAAATTTAAAAGTTTTATTAGAAATTTAAAAGGTTTTAAGAGCATAAAGAAATGTTCTAAAAATATTTTTGCAAAATGTTAAATTATTGTTTATTTTGTAACATTTATTTTGAAAGGATAATCAAATATTTTTTTGAACATTTCACAAGATTTTCAAAAGGATTAAAAAAGGGTGTGGAAGATTTGAAGGCAATTTCCTTAATATTGCAAAAATTTTTCAGAATTTTAGAAAAAATTCGAATCATTTCAAAAGATATTTAAGAGTTTTTCAAAAAGTTTGATAAAACTTTGAACAAAAATTAGATTTTTGAAAATTACCAAACCAAATCTTAATTATTTTGAAGATTCTGACAGGTTTTAAGATAGTCAAAAAATGCTTCGAAGATTCATATGAATATTTGAAGTACACTTTTATAAAATCCTTTAAAGTAAAAAAATTCGTAAACATTTTATAGAAACTTTTTCGACTTATCTGAAATTTTCAAAAATCTTTTTGATTTTTTTCTGGAAACCTAAAAAAATTATGTTTATATAACCTTAGAGCAAATGAATAAAGGAAATAAAAAAAATAGTCATTTAAAATTTTTATTTTGTCTTAAATAATTTTTTTTTTATTATAATTTGACAAAAACTTTTTTTTTCTGCACTCAAAAATACTGTTTGGTTGCAATATCAACAATTTTGGTAAAAATTCCTTTTTTTGTGTTTTGAAAATTTGTCCATTTTAATAGAAATTTATTTATTTTCATTAAAATTTCGAATATTTGGCTTAAAATTAAAGTTTTTTGGCTGTGGATTAAACTATGTTGTTGAAAATTCGGCATTTAGGATGATTGCAAATCTTTTCGATTTATAATTGAAAATAATTTTCTAGTTTACTTATCAACTATTATATTTTTCGTCGAGAATTCATATTTTTTGGTTGAAAATTCAATTACTTGGTTAAAAGCAAACAAACCTAAAAAATTTTCTTTTTTATTGAAAATTATTTTTCTCTTCAAGTTATGTGTTTGAAATTTTGGTTCTTTTATGACTAAACATTTTTTTTTTTTTTTTTTTTTTCGATTTGAAAATTTATCCCTGCGGGCTGTGGGTTAAACTACCTTGTTCAAAATTTTCTTTTGCTGAATCCAACTGTTTTTCATTAAACATTAACACTTTTTTTCGAGAAATATTAATTACTAGATTTTTCTTTAAGAATTCACTTTTTATGAGAGAAAAATTCAATAAGTTGTTTGCAAGTTAAACTCTTTTCCAAATACTTGATTTTTGTGATTGAAAATTTATAATAATTATTGAAAATTCATCTCTTTGGTTAAAAAATAAGGTGTTTTGTTGAAAATTTGTTTTTTGTCTAGAAATTTTTTTTATTTTTTACTGAAAATGTAACTATTTAAATTAAATATTCCATCATTTCATTAAAAAAAATTACATTTTCTAGTTGAACGTCTAATTTTCGCCTAAAAATTCAAATACTTAATTTTTTGTTACAAACTTATCTTTGCCATTTAAAAAATAGACATTTTTAGTATAAGTTCATTTTTTTGAAAATTTTCCTGTTTGTCTAAAAATTTAATTAATTAATTTAAAGGTTCATCATTATAGTTGAAAATTCAACACTTTGTTTGGCATTGTTACTTTTTTTAATATATTTTTTTGTTGAAAATTATTGTTTTTTTACTAAAAATTTGACTATTTTAATTAAATATTCCATCGATTTAGTTAAAAATTCATCTCTTTGGTTGAACATTAATTTTTGTAACTCAAAACTTAACTTTCACTTTTCGGTTGAAAATTTATCTTTTTATTTGAATATTTAATAGTTCACGTATTTTGTTAAAGATTCGTCTTTAAAAAAAAATTATCTTCTTCGCTACGAAATTTATTTTTTTGGTTTAAAATTAACTATTCCAGTTAGGGAATCATCACTGTAGTTGAAAACTCACCAGTTTCGTGATAAATTAATTTTTTAAACTTTCAATCCAACTATTCTATGTTTGGAGAAGAAATGAATCTTTTTTGGTCTAAAATTCAACTATTTGGTCATAAATTTATTCATTTCATTATATTATATTTTATAAAAAAATTGTATTTTTTGATGAAAAAATTGCATTTTTTAGTTTTAAAATTGAAATCCCGTAAAATGAAATTCCCGAATATTAAAATTTCCGAATATTGAAATTTCCCAACAGTTTATAATATTACCGAATTAAAAAATTTCCGAATTAAAAAATTTCTTGGTAATAAAATTCCATAATAGTTTATAATATTACCGAATTGGAAAATTCCTAAATAAGAAAATTCCGAGCAGAAAATTGTCGAATTATAAGAGGCGGCTGAAAAATCCCAAAAATAAAACTTTTGATACTGTAAAATTCCTGAATGATAAAATTTTCAGGTAACGAAACCCCCGAATGTGAAAATGTCTGCACAATAAAATTCCCAAATAAAAAAATTCCTGAATCGTAAAATTCCCAAATAATAGAATCCCCGACAGAAAATTGACAAATTATAAAAAATGCCAACTAGAAAATACCTAAATTTAAACAATTAAATCTCAAATCTAAATTTTATTCATTTATTGCAAATACAAAAATCAAATATTTTTATTTAAAAAAATTATTTTCAATCCTTAAAGTTTATAAGCTCATTGTTTAAATTTAAAATAACAATAATTGAAAATATATATTTCTGGATGCAATTTTTTTCAATCATTGTCATTTTAAATTCAAACAATAAATTTAGAAGCTTTAAAAATTAACGATAATTTTTTTTACTAAAATATTTGATTCTTGTATTTTTAATAAAAGAAATTTATAATAAAAAAATTTAAATTGTTCAAATTTAAGCATTTTCTGTTTTGGATATTTTATAATTCAGCAATTTTCTCTCGTGAATTTTATATTCGAGAATTTGGAAATTCGGAATTTTATTATTTGAAAATTTCATGATTCGAGGATTCTACTATTTAGAAATTTTCCAATTTAGGAGTTTTATTATTCGGGAATTCTATTATTTATAATGGTACGATTGGAAAATTCCAGAAAATAAAATTCCGGATACTTGAAAATTTTCGAATAATAATATTTCTGAATAATGAAATTCCTGAATTATGCAATTCCTAAATAATAAAAGTCCCGAATAAGGAAATGATTATAATAATAATTCGCGAATGTTATGATACGCGAATTTTCCAATTCGGAAATTTTATCATCAGGAAATGTTATTATTCGAAAAATAATAAGTCTCGAATTGAAAAGTTCCTCAATTATAAAATTCCCAACAGTTTATAATATGACGAAATTTATAAATTCTCGAATTATAAAATATCCGAACTATTAAATTCTTGAATTATAAAATTTCTAAATTTTAACAATTAAATTTCACTTTTTTAATATTTTTCAACAATATATTCAAAATCACTCACTTTCAAGACTCATTGGGACCGTGACAATTTATTTGGAAGTCAACCTTAAACTGTACACGGTTGATTTGCTTTTAAAATTAAAAAGTTATTAATTTTCATTTTCAAATGTGGATTATTTGAAATTGAAAAATTCTTCAGTCATCTGTGCTGTATTATTTTTTATCAAATCTTGTGTGATAAAGCTCAAACTATTATAAGCAATCGCATGTTTCTAAAGATTTTTCTCTTGGTTATATTTCCTAATTTTTAACTTTTTTTAAATATATATATAATTAATACATAATATAAAATTATGAATTAAAAAAAAAAATTTTTAATTAATTTTGCATTTTTTTAATAATAAAACAGAGCGCCTCTAAAATATCTACGCCTACAAAAGAATATTTGTTATTATTTTCCAGGGATATTAAATTACTTAAGAAAACTTTTTATTATTTTCATATTCTTCGATAAATCAGTTTCAAAAAGTATAAAAATTGATGAACTTGTTTTTAAAAAAATGTGTAATTAGTTCAAACACACATTTTTTTATCCTTGTAATAACCATGAATATTGAATTGTCATGCTGATACAGTTTTACATTTCCTTCTATTGGTATCTTTATAAATGTCAAATTTCTAATACGAATCACACACACTAAAAACACAAGGTTTCCAATTTATTGCATTATTTTTTTTATGAGTAGCAATAAAGATAAAAAAATATTTCCTGTTTTCCTCTTCTAGATTGTATTTGTGTCATAAAAACATCGAACTATAGATAGATTTTCATACTTTATAATCTTATTATTTAATTAAGATTTGAATTATTTAATTTTTTTTAATTACCCTAATTTGTTTAAAAAAATCTCCAGTTTTTCAATAATTTATTATAGCCACCTTTTATCTATTAAAGAAATATGTAAATGAGTTATGATTCTTACCTTATAAAAAAATTAATGACTGATTTCTTGTTTATTCCAAATGTTCGATTAATTCAGGAGTATTTTTTCTTATAACAAAATTTAATTTTTGAGGTTGTTGCAAGCGATTTTTTTTTTTTTTTTTGCTAATCCTGAAACAGCGTAGGTAAACGCGGTATGCTCAGGCGCCAGGAGTTTATGCGCCAGGACGTTCAGGCGCTAGGACGTTTGGGCGCCAGGTCGTTCAGGCGCTAGGGGGTTCAAGCGCGAGGACGTTCGGGCGCCAGGGCGCTTGGGCGCCAGGAAGTTTAGGCGCTGCGATTTTTAGGCGCTGAGCGGTTTAATATGAGTAAACCCCGAGGT
>JAUELO010058262.1:0-19017 GCA_032357855.1 Amphibolips quercusostensackenii | reverse complement strand
AAAAAATCGATTCTCGAGCGCTAGGAATCGATTCCTTCGAAGAATTGGAATCGATTCCGGTATCCCTAATCTGTCACCACCTTTAGATACCGGGCAGACATGTGTTTTCTTCCACATATCTGGGTATATGCCTGTGTTTAAAGCTGTATTATATATATGTGTTAGAGGTCCAATCAAGCCCGAGTAACAATTCCTGAAAATAAAACTTGGAATTTTATCACATCCGGCTGTGTGTTTATTAGGTATCTTTTTTACCGCACTTTCTACCTGCGTGAATGAGATTATAACTCTACTTCCCAGCAAGTCTTTACCACCAGAATCACTGCACAATTCCACCTACCCATTTCCATCATCCTCACATATACACTATCGAAGTGACTTTAAATTTTCTTTGAAATCTACCGAACATTTTTTTATTGTCTTTGAATATCTAAAAATTCTTGAAAAGCTTTTTTTTGTTTGAAATCTTCGAAAATCCACAATAAAAATGTTGAAATATTTACAAGTTTTACATTATTTTTAAATAGTTCAGTAATGTATAAATTTTTTAAAAAATTATTTGAATTTTTTCGAAAATTTTGTAAAATTTAAAAATTGAAAATTTTTGCTTTAAAATCGTCGAATTTATTCTTTTGGAACGGTGGACATTTTTAAAAATCTTTTTTTATTTTTTCTAAGAATAAATTTAAAAAAATAAAAAATCATTTTAAATTTATGCATGAATCTTGAAAAAATTTTATTACAGTCTTAAAACATTACAAATTCCTTAAAAAGCTGCTACATTAGAACACATTTTTTTACAAGTTTTAAATAGTTCAATTAAAAAAAAACATAAATATGTAACAAAAAACACCAATTTTGTACAAAAAAGGTTAATTTTAATTCAAAAAAATAATATTTCCACAAAATTTAGGTAATTTTCGAAATATATTTGAATTTTCAACCAAAAACATGAATTTTCAGACAGATAGTCACTTTTCTGACAAAACAGACCATTTTTTGTTCACAAAATTGTTAAATATTCAACCAAAAATATGGATTATCAACAAAAAATATAATAGTTGATACTTAAACTAAAAAAAAAATTTAAATTTCTAGTATGAAAATTTTAATTTGTCTACAGAGACGAATTTTCAACAAAATTGTTGAATTGTAAGCAAAAAAGGATTTAAATTTTAAACGAAAGATTTGAAATTTTATTTTGAAAAAATAAAATTCTCACCAACAGATATAAATTTGTATACCAAGAAGACGAATTTTCAACAAAATTGTTAAATTTGCAAGCAAAAAAGATTTTTTAGTCAAGGAAGAAAACAAAATTTAGGCAAATTATAATTCGAAGGAAAGATAAATTTTTGATATAAAATAAAAATGTCGTATAGCTATTTATTTTTCAAGTTTTTTTGTAATTTTCTTAGCTTTCTTGTGAAAGATTAATAAATGGTTGAAAATTTCAGATGTGACGAAAAAATATCTTGAAAATTTCAAAGAATTTTTTTTTACAGAATTTCGCAAAATTTTAGGAAAAATTTAAGTCAGTTTGAAAGATTTTAGGTATTTTTGACGCTTGAAAGAAATTTTGAAATATCAGTTAGATTTTCGAAGAGCTTACATAGTTTGAAAACATGTGTAATCATTTCAAAATTTTAAAATTCCCAAATATCTTTTAGACTTACTTGAATTATTTAGCGTAAATATTTTAAAGAATCTTAACAATTTATTTTTTTTTCTTTAATATTGCCTTTCAAAATTTTGAGATTTTGTTTTAAATTTGTTCAAATATTTTTATGCTTAAAATCACTTTGGTATTTTATCTAATTTCTAGCAGCTGAAATTCTTTTAAATATTTTTGAATTATTAAAAAAATCAGGTTCTAAAAGGAAAAATTAATAAGAATTTTCCCTGGAATTTTAAGGAAAAAATGTTTTCACTCTAAAACCTTTCTAAATGTTTAAAAAGCTGCGAAACTTTATTTGAAAATCTCTAAAAATCTATATTTTGTTTGAAATTTGTTAAAATCCTTTTAAATTATCAAATTATTCTTTTATTTTTCTAAATACTTAAAACGTCAAAATATCTTTTAAATTAAAAGGTTTCATAATATTTTTTTAGAATCCTGCAAAAATGAAAAAAATAAATTCTTTTAAAATTTTCAGTATTCTTTTTCGACAAATCAACAAAATACAAAAATTTTAAAATTGATAGTTGCATTTTTCACCGAAAATGATGAGATTTTAATCAGGAGAAAGATGAGTTTTAAAACCATAAAAAATAATTTTTACAAAACAATTGAATTTTCAACACGAAAAAAAATCATTTTCAGGAAACAAAATCAATTTTAAACTACAAAATTTATTTTTAAAAAATTGGGTTTTTAACTAAAAAAATTAATCTTTAACAAAAGAAAAAATTAGTTTTAACGAACCATGAAATAGTTGATATTTCGATCAAAACAGATTTTTAATTTAACTATAATAGAAGAATTTTCAGTAATATATTCGAATTTGCAATCCAAAATGATAAATTTTAAACAAAAAAGTTAATTATCAACCAAACAAGCAAAATTTTCAATAAAAAATCTAATAGTTGATACATCAAACAAAAAAGATTTTAATTAAAAAAAAACAAAGTCGAACAGAAAAAAATGAATTTAGAACGAAAAATTTAATAGTTACATTATAACCAAAATGTACCAAAATTCTACCAAAAGAGATAAATTTTTTCAACAAAAAGAGGTTTTAAAAAAAAGAGACGAATTTCTAACAAAATGGTTACATTTTTAAACAGAGACGAATTTTCAACACACAAAATGAATTTTAAATTAAGTGGTTTAACTCCCAACCAAGTATTTAAATTTTCAACCAAGAAGATTAACTGTCTACCAACAAAAAAAATAATCAACAAAATACATAAATTTTTAACCATACTGTTGAATTCTTAATTAAAAACGACCAATTTTCAATTAAAAATATCAATTTTACTCAAAAAATGGAATTTTATGGTACAAAATCATTTAGTTTACGATGCATAATTTCAAACCTCGATTACTTTTAAAAATTCTCATTTTTCAATTTTAATTTCTAATCATTCATTTTTTTATTGAAAAAATTTTAAGTACAGAAAATCTTATTTTCAGAAAATCATAGAGCCGACCAAAATTTCTGTCAATGTGTTTTGTTACTTTAATTTGTACTTTAATTAGACAATTAATACCTCTCGAAGATGCAAACAAATATATCATAAAAATTACTGTTGTATTTCCAATATTCAAAAAAAATTTCCTACTTTTGTTGATTTAATTTTTTAGTATTTTTCTTTTTGAACTATAACTATTTTTTCGTTTAGTTATTGAAATCAAATATACTTTTCGATTATCCATATTCATAACTTGCTAAAGCTTTGTTTTTAAACTTTAGTCAATAATTCTTGCTGATAAGAACTGTTCTAGACTACATAAAATTAAACTTTTATTCAAGTTAGTTTTAATAGGTGTGCTTCTCCCTACGACCACAACGATAAAAGCAAAGTAAGAAATGATAAGTTGAAAAAGAACGACTTAAGCTTAAGGCGTTCTAAGTTGATTAAATATTTTATAAGCCGGATTTAAAGTTTTTCATCCCTTTTACTGCAACTTTCCACCGCTGCTCGTAAGTAGAAAGTAAAAAAATTGTATACTGTACAGTAGGGTATTTCAAAAATAAATTTTAATTTTTTTAAAATTTTAATGAATATCGCTAGAAAATCTGTTTAAATTCACAAAAAAAAATTTTTTTCGTTTGAAAAAAAAAAATAATTTTCAGGTGGCCCAAGCCTAATGAAGTTTAAACGTATTTTCCATAGAAAAAGACTTTTTTTGCGCTAATTAAAATTTTGTTTAGTTTTTAATGAAAATCGTTACTACTACATAAAATGGTACTTTATACTGATATTAGATGTTCACATTATTTGTTTAAACAACTAATCATTGTTTTTATCAATTCTCTCTTAAAATAGAGATAGAAAATCCTGGTTTTTTCAAAAAATGTCACTCTTTGACCAATTTTTAATTATCAACTAATCTATTTTTGATTGAGAATTAATCTTCTTTGGTTAAAAAATTAAGCACTAGGACAAAAGTAAAACGAATTTATTAAAATTTCAATTTTTTGGTTAAAGATTAATTATTTTAGTTACAAATTCATCTCTTTGGTTGACATTGTAACCATTTTGTTAAAAAATTAGTATTTTTGGCAGTTAATTCATCTTTTTAATTGAAAATTCAGAATTTTTGTAAGGATTTAACTATGTTGTTACATTTTTCTTTTTACTGATTCGAGTGTTCCTTATTTAAAATAAAATTTTTTTTGGATAAATTATCAACTATTACATTTTTGGTTGACAATTCATCTTTTTTTGTTCAGAATGCAACCACTTGTTCAAAAGTTTAACTACTGTATAAAAAAGTAATTTTTTTGGTGAAAGATTTATAATTTTAATTAATTACTTGTCGCTTTTGGCAGAAAATTTAACAATAATTTGAAAATTAACTTTTTTTGCAAAAAATTCATATTTTTGATTTAAAAAACTGCACTTTTTTTAAGAAACTTGATTTTTTATTATGAATTTATCGTTTTTGTTTAAAAATTCAACTACTTAAAATTTGTAAAGATTTTTAAAAAATGTGGAGGCTTTTTAAGAATTTTTATAGGGTTCAAGAAAACAGTAAAATTTTATTAAGAATCATGCGTAACTTTAAAATAATTTTTATTTTGAAAACTGAATTTTAAGAGGAAATGGAAGAAGATTTCAAACAATTTCCTAAAATTCCTAAGAAGAATGTTCAAGAGTTTTGAGAGGTAATAAAAAAAGGATCTTTAGATTTCTGCAAAAATTATTAACGAGTTTTTATTCTGAAAAATTAATTTGCGAAGAATACAAGAAAAGATTTTAAAAATTTTCAAAAAAGGAACCTAAAAACTTAAAATATTTAAGAACTTCAAATTTAAAGATAATAAAATTTTGTTGAAAAATTTGTAAAAGTAATTAAAAAAAAAAAATGATATTAGGTCTTCTCAAGAATCCTAGAAAACATTCTTTTTCTTAAAAAGCTTAAAAATTTTTTAAATAAAAAAAATTTTCAATTAATTTAAAACAAAATCATATTAATTCCAACTTAAAAGTTTCAAAAGATTTTCAAAATTTAAAAAAAAAACCTGAAAATTTTGAGGAAATTTATTTTATTTTGTAGAATTAAAAAAATTAGAAAAAATTCGAGTCGATTTAACAGATATTTAGGAATTTTAAAAGTTTTTAAGAGACTGCAAATATTCTAAAACTTGAAATTTAAAAAGTTCACAAAATTTTTAACAAAATATAGAAACGAGAAAGATCAATTTTCAAACAAAAAAATTTATATTCTACAAAACAATTGAATTTTTTAACTCAGAAATAATAATTCTCAACAGAAAAAGTTAATTTTTAACATAAAAAATTTAAAACACTTCCAAAATTTTCAAAAAAGAAACCGAAACATTTTAATGAATTTTTTTATTTTCTAGATTTAAAAAAAATAGGAAAAATTTGAGTCAATTTAATAGATGTTTAGAAATTTTGGAAATTTTGAAGCGACTAAAATTATTTTAAAACTGTGATTAAAAAAAAAAATTTTTATTTCAAATAAAAAAAGATTTTTGAAGATTTTAAACTTAAGTTTTGAAGCCTTTTACGAATCGTAAAAGCTTTCAAGATTATGAAAGATTTTCTATAATTCATGAGAAAACCTGATATTATTATTATTATTATTTTTTTTTTAAATTAATTCTTAAGGGAATTTCAAAAAGATTAAAAATATTTTTTGCACGAGAAAGATGAATTTTTAAACCAAAAAACGAATTTTCTACAAAACAATTCAATTCCTTAACAAAAAATAATAATTTTTAAGAAATGATGTTAATTTCCAACTAAAATGTTTTAAAAGATTTTTAAAAAAGAAAACTTCAGTTTTAAAGGCTATTTGTTTTATTTTGCAAATTTAAACAAAAAGTAAAGAAAATTCGGGTCAATTTGAAAGATATTTAAGAACCTATCAAGTTTTAAAGAGACAAAATATTTTAAAAACTTAAAATTTGAAAATAATTTTAAAAAATTTTAACAAAATATAAATTGTTAAAGATTCTGAAATGAACTTTTGCAGCTTTTTAAAAATTCTCAAAGCTTTCAAAAGAAGAAAAAATGTTTTTCAAGATTCTTAAGAAAACTTGATATGTTTGATTTTTCAAAACATTTTTATCGCGATAAAGATGAATTTTCGAACCCAAAACAGTGCATCTTCTACAAAACAATTGAATTTTCAACCTGAAAATAATAATTTTCAGCAAAGTGAATTTTTAACTGTGTTTAATTAAAAAAATTTAATTAATTTACAAAAAATAATTTTTATTTTCTTGAAAGCTTTCACAAATCTTAAAAAGCTTCAAAATTTTCAAAAGTAGGAAAAAAATGTTATATATTTTTCAAAAAAATCATATTGAGTTTTCTTAAGAATTTTAAAAAACATTCTTTATTCTCCTGAAAACTTTCACAATTCTTAAAAAGCTTCAAAATTTTATTTCAGAATTTTAAAGCTTTTCAAGAAATATTGAAGATTTCAAAAAAAGAAAAAATATTTTGTAAGATTCTTGAGAAAACATAATATAATTTTTTTCAAAAATTAATTTTTGAAGAAATTTTCAAAACATCTTAAGACATTTTTATCATGACATAGATGAATTTTCAAACCATGAAAAAACCGATTTTAAAAAAATTTGTTTCATTTTGCAGAATTTTAAACAAAGATTATGAAAAATTTGAGTCAATTCAACAGGAATTTAGGTAATTGAGAAGTTTTAAAGAGACTAAAAATGTTTTAAAACTTCAGATTTAAAAAGATTTTTCGTTTCTTTCTTGTACAAGATTTTCACTTTTCTCTTTTGTTTTCATAAATCATCGAAATTCAATTTAGTTCACATTTCTCCTAACTTGGCGATCATTCCATATTCCGAGGATATTTTCAGACAGTAGTGAATCTTGAATCAAGATTGATTCATTATTCAGTCATTTATTCAGGGCTTGGTGACATGATTAGAATTTTGAACAGGACACATAAATCGACAGAACTGTCGAAATTTTTTTGTATAACATAATTTTGAAAATATATAAAAATTTAAAAAAGCTATTTATTTCTTGGTTTATTTGTTTATTTGTATTCAAGGCTATATAAATATAATTCTCCTAAGATTCTTGACAAATTTGAGGAAGATTTTGTACAATTTTAGATGTCAAATGAAAATTAAAAAAATATATATAATCTTCAGTTGAATTAATTTTAAAAAAAACCTAGTCTAGGCGTCTCCCAATTTTTCAGGACGAGTAGACACAGACTATTTTTAACCAAAAAAGATGAAATGTTTTTTAAAAGAAATACATTTTCACTAGAATAGTTGAATTTTCAACCAGAGATGAATTTGTAATCAAAATTATGAATCTTCAACCAGAAAGAGAATTGGTACAAAAGTAAATAACTTTTAAGTAAGTAGGTGAATTCTCAACCAAAATAGGTAAATTTTCATCGAAAAAATAGAATATTTGACATTAAAACTACAAACTATTTTAATTTTAAATAAAAAAAAAATTAATTGATTTAAGTAAGATGAACTTTTTTACAAAATACTTAAATCCTCAACCAAAAAAGATTATAATTTTGTGTCAAACAGTAGCAATTTTACTAAAAACAGATAAAATTTCTACCAAAAGACATGAAATTTCTCAAAAAATTTTCAAAAGATTTTTCAATATTTCAGATATCACGAAAAAGTACCAGGAAATTAAATTTTTTTTTCACTTTACAGGATTTTGCGACATTTTTGAAAAAATTAAAGTCAGTTTAAAAGAAACTTGGGACTTGAAGGTTGTTAGATATTTTAAAATATTTTATAAATTAACCAAATCTTCAAAAAATTTCCGATAATTTATCCAATACTTTTCAAATATGTAACAAACCTCAAAATCTTCCGGTTTGGTTTTTGAAATTTTTGAAAATCCTTTGAAATGTTTTAAAATTACATATGATTTTCTAAGGAATTTTAAGGAAATATTTTTATTATCTTAAAACCTTTAAAAAATTTTTAAAATCCTCTTCTTGGAAATCTTCGAAAATCTACATTTTGCTTAAAATTTTTTGAAATCTTCTCAAGATTGAAATTATTTTCGAATGCTTTCGAAAGTTCAACAACTTCGAAAAATCTTTTGAAATTATGCAACATTTTTTTTAATGATTTAAAGTCCTGCAGAATTAAAAACATTGACTGATAATCTTTTAATTTCTTTGTCAACATTTTTAGAAATCTTCTGAAATGTTTTAGAATCTTCTTAAAATATTATTAGAAATTATTTTCTTTAACAGAAAACAACATTAGGTTTTCTCAAGAATCTTAGAAAACATTTTTTATTTTCTTACAACCTTTTAACATTCTTAAAAAGCTTCAAAATATTATTTCAGAATTTTGAAAAATATACATTTTGTTAACAAAATTGTTCAAATCCTTTCAAGCTTCAAGTTTTAAAATATTGTTAGTCTTTTAAAAACTTCTAAAATTTCGTAATATCTGTTAAATTAGCTCTAATTTTTTCTACTTTTTTGAATTCTGCAAAACTAAACAAATTGATTTAAAATCCTCAAGATTATTTTTTTAAAACTTTGGAAATCTTGCGAAATGTTTCAAAATTAGTAATTTAAGAGAAGATTTTTTTCAAAATCTTCCAAAATCTACATTTTGTAAACATTTTTGAAAATCTTGTTAAGTTTTTAATTATTTTTGAATCTTTTCAAAACTTCAAAATCCTTGAAATATTTTTTTAAAATAATGCAAAGTTTTAGTTTAATTTTCTAAAATCCTGCCAAATTGAAAACATTGCCTTAAAATCTTTTAAATTTCGTTGTTGACATTTTTAGGAATCTTCTGATATGTTTTTAAATCTTTTCAAAATTTCTTTAAAAATTAATTTTCCAAACAACAAAAATTAGGTATATTTTAAAATCTATGTTGAATTGACTCGAATATTTTAAAATTCTTTTCAATATACTTTAAAAAAAAAATACAAAATCACTTAAAATTTCCCTCCAAATCTAAAGAACATTTTTTTCTTTGTCTTTAAATACATCAAAATTCTTGTGAAGCTTCTTTTTGGTCGAGATTTTTAAAAATCTTCATTTAAAAATTTGAAATTCTCACAAGTTTCAAATTATTTTTGAAAGGTTTAGGAATGTCTGAGTATCCTTTAAACTTATTCGGATATTTTTAAGATTTTCTAATTTTGTGAAATTGCAAAATGTCGCCTTAATATCTTCTTAATTCTTTTTTTTTTTTGCAATTCCAGGCAATTTTTTAAAATCTTTTCACGTTTACTTTTATATTTTATATTTTAAATAAAAAATTATTTTAAATTTACGCATGAATCTTGAGAAAATTTTATTGTTGTCTTGAAACCTTTTCAAATTTCACAAAAAAAGATAATTTTTGAAGTGCACTTAAATTTTTACCCAAAAAACATAAATTTTGAAAGTAACAAATCAATTTGCTGCTAAACAGACCAATTTTTTAACAAAATAAATAAATTTTCAACTAAAAATATAAATAGTCAACAAAAAATATAATAGTACAAAAAAAAGATAAAACTCAAAGAAGCATGTAATAGTTGATATTTTGATCAGAACCGATTTTTAATTCAACTATAAAATACGAATTTTGAGTAAAATAATTTTAAAAAATTCTAAATTTTAAACAAGACGGTTAATTATCAATCAAAAAATCGAAATTCTCAATAAATGTTTAATAGTTGATATTTTAAACAAAAAATATTGTTATTTCAAACGAAAAAAGTTGACATGAACAAAATAGATGAATCTAGAAAAAACAAATTAGTACTTAAGTTTTTAATCAATATCGATAATAATTCCGCCACCAGAGATAAATTTTCTATACAAAAAAAGTTATTAAAAAAAAAGAATTTTCAATGAAATGTTTAAATTTTTGAACAGATAGATTTTTAACTCACAAAATAAATTTTTAACAAAGTGGTTCAACTTTTGACCAAGTAGTTTGAGTCTCGAGCAAGAAAAAAATTAATTGTCTACCAAAAAAGATAATTTTCAACAAAATACAAAAATTATCAACTAAAAATAATCAATTTTCAACTCAAAATATCCATTTTCATCCGAAAATAAAATTTTCAGGTACGAGATCATTCAGTTTATAATGTGTATTTCCAAAGCCCGATTACTTTCAAAATTTTAATTTTTTAATCATTATTTCAAATCGCTTATTTTTCAACGAAAAAATTTTTTAATACTGAAAATCTTAGGCTCAGAAAATCATAGAGGCCACCAAAACTTCAATTTGTGTGTTCTGTTATAATAAACAATGTGACTTTTTGTTTAAACTTTCGAAGTCTCGTGACTGCGCGTCTCGAAAACGCCAACAATTGCATCAAATGCAGTAATATATATTCTCAATATTAAAAAACTTTTAGAAACAAGATGAATGATTTTCTTCAAAAATAGATTATCGTAGGTTATAAAATGGTTATAAAAGGATTTTCAATTAGGCAAAGGGTACGTCTCGAAGACGCAAACAAATACATCATATATATTGCTATTGTATTCTCAATATTTGAAAAAATTTTCTCATATAAACAGAAGGAACATTTTTTTTAAACTTCATAAATTGTTTCTAGGGCATCATAAAAGTTTTAGCCGTAGGTCGATCAAAGCATCTCATTGACGCCAACAAATACACTACATATAGTCTTTTTTTATTTTGATATCCAAAAAAAATTTTTATATAAACAGAATAAACCATTTGTTTATAAACGTTCTAAACCGGTACTGAAGGGTCAGAAAAATTTAAACAAAAGGTTTATCGATGCGTCTTGAAGACGCAAGCAAATACACTTGATCTAAAATTGCTGTACTTCGAAAAGCAAAAAAGTTTCTTTCATATAAACAGAATGTACATTTTTTTCGGACTTCATAAATCGGTTCTGGTGTGTCATAAAATATTTAGCAATAGATCGACCAAAGCATCTCGAAGACGCGAACAAATACACTAAACATATTATTTTTGTCATTTCAAAATCAAGAAAGTTTTTCTTATGTAAGCAGAATAAACCATTTTTTTATAGCTTCACAAATCTATACTGGTAGGTCATACAAGCTTCATCAATAGGTCGATCCATGTATCTCGAAGGCGCGCACAAATACAATATATTTTGCATTATATTTTAAATATTAAAAAAGTTTTTTTTTTATAGACAAAATAATTATTTTTTCCAAACTTCATAAATCAGTTCTGACATGTCATAAAAAGATCAGCAATAGGTCGATCGAAGCATCTCGAAGACGCGAACAAACACACTGCATTTCAATATTTCATTTAAATGTTTCATTTGAATATTTCATTTGATCATCAAAAAAATTTCTCTCATATCAACAGAATAAACCATTTTTTAACTTTAAGAATCAGAAACGTAGCGTCTAAAAAGTTATAAAAATAGGTAGATCGATGCGTCTTAAAGACGCGAACAAATACATTACATCTCGAATTGTATTTTGAATATCAAAAAATTTTTTCTCACATAAACAAGGTAAATTTTTGTTGCTGAAATTTCTTATATAAAAAATTTTTTTTCTGAGCTGGAAAAGAACATTTTTTGTTTAAACATTTTTATACAGTAGAAAGGGAGGGAATTTCGGTTTTCACCTTTTTTATAAATTTTAATTGTATCGTTCTTAAAAAAAAGGTTTGGCTCACTGTATTTACTTTCGGAATGACATATAACTTGATATACGGATAGAAAGGGAGGAACATGTGATGGCATAATGCCAGTGCACAATGATAGACAGCTGTGACAATATTATTGGCAGGAATATACCTTTTCCACACTAGAGAGAAAATAATTCCCTATTTTTAAATCAACCTAATTTTGACGCGGAAATCAATATAGGGGAAAGGTGTCTACAGGGTGTCAGGAAAGTTTAAACTCGTGTGGATGTTTCCTTTAAAATTAGCATTTCTGAAATACGTCAATAGGACAGAAATACATGTTATGATTAAATTTGATTTTCAAACTTCAATTCCACAAACGTATATGTCAATTGTGCTGATGAATTTTCAATTATTGGATATTTTTTAACATTTTGAGGCGGTGTTGATTGATCATGTATGGTCATCGAAAGTTCGTCAATAGATTAATCCGCGCGTCTCGAAGACGCGAACAATTATGTCGAGCACAGTACTGATAAATTTCCAATATGAAAAAAAACTTTTAGAAACAAGAGAAATAATTTTTCACGAAATTTTTATTTGCGCAATTAATGCGTCTCGAAGACGCAAACAAATATGTTTATTACATTATTTGGCAGAATTTTTTGCATTATGGATGGGCTTGGTCAGATTTCGCTTATTTTAAAAAAAATATTTTTATTGAATCGAATACTTGTTTTAAAGTAATAAAAATATTTAAAACCGAAAAAACTAAGAGCAATTTGGATTTCTGTGTAATCACACTATATTTTGGAGGTAAATAGCTTGTTTTTAAAAAATTCATATTTTTTAGTTAAAGATTATACAATTTTGTTAACTTTTTTTTTCTTTCTTAATCAAAAAATCTTTCTTTTTTTTAAATGAAACTTTTTTGTAGTAATTTTATATTTTTGATTATCATATTTATCTCCTTTGTTAGATCTATTTTCTGCTGCTAAAGGTTCATCATTTTAGTTAAAAATTCATCTATATGGTTAAAAATTAATTTTTCAAACTAAAAATTTAATTATTTTACTTTTGGTTGAAAATTTATCTTTTTTAGTTGAAAATTCATGTATTTTGTTTAATTTCATCTTTTTTCAGCTCGAACTTTTATTCATGGTTACAAATTATCAATTTTGTTTAAAATTCATCTATTTTAGGTAGGAAATTAAAATTTTTTTTTGTAAAAAATCTTTAGTTTAAAATTGAACTAATGTGTAAAAAATATTTTTTTATTTGCGTTGAAATTGATTTTTGTGACTTAAAATTTTGCTCTTTACTTTCGGTGCGAAATTTGATTATTTAGTTAAAAATATAATAATTTTAATAAAATTTTTTTTTTGTAGAGAATTCAACAGTTATATTAAAAGTATTTTTCTGTTTGGAATTCATATGTTTTGTAGACACTGTTTCTGAATTTTGTTGGATTTTTTTTTTGAATAGAAAATCTGTCTTGAAGGAAAATTAATTTTTTCTGTTACAAATTCATTTTAAAGTTGAAGAATAATCATATTTGTTACAAATTTACCTCTTTGTTTGAAAATTCAACTATTATTTTATAATGTTTTTTTTTGGTTAAAAATTTATTTCTGTAACTAAAAATTCAACTATTCCATTTTTTGTTTAAATGTATCATTTTAGTTGAAAATTGGCATAATTTGTTGAAAATTTATTTGTTTGGTTGAAGATTTAGCTACTGTGTTCAAAGTTGAATTAATTGGATAAAAATCAACTTTTTTCTAAATTCATTGACTTAATTGAAAATTCATCTCCTTGCTCGAAAAATTAATCAATTTGTAAAAATTCATTTTTTTGGTAAAAAATTAATCTTTTTCGTCGAAAATTCGTCTTTTTGGTTGAAATATCAACTATTAAATTTTTTGTTGAGAATTCATTTTTAAAATTTAATTTTTGTGATAGTACATCATTTTAAAAATAAAAGCTGAACTAATTGGTTACATTTTTTATAATTCATCTCTTTGCTCAAAAATTGGACAATTTTTTAAAAATTCGTCTTTCTTCGTAGAAAATTAACCTTCTTAGCTGAAAATTTATTCTGTTTGGTTAAAAATGCAACTGTTTGGTTGCAGATCAATCTTTCTTGGAATTCATATTTTTTTATTGTAAACTAAACTATTTTGTTGAAAATTAAATTATTCTTATGAAAATATACCTACTTGGTAGAAAATTAGCTTTTATCATAAAAAATATTTTCAGGTTGAGAACTTAAAACTTTTGTAAATAATTCATCTTTTCAGTTTCGACATTCAATAATTTTGTAGAAAATTATATTGTTCTTTTAAAAAATTATTACTTAACAAAAAATTAACTTTCATTTTACAAAACCATGTTTTTAGGTTAAAAATTTAACTAATTGTAGATTTGTAATTCATCTTACTGGCTTGAAAATTCCAAAATTTTGTTTAATATATATTTTTAAACAATTTTTTTGTAGAAAATTATTATGCTCTTTTAAAAATTCAACTAATTTATTAAAAGTTGAACTACTCTGTCACAAATTTATTTTTTTATTGAAAAATCATCATTTTTTGTAGAATGTTAATTTTCTTCATGGAATATTTATATTTTTCTTTAAACACGTAATTACATGTTTAAAAATGTAGCTATTTGTTTAGAAATTATTGTTTCTTAATATAAAATTTAATATAATTAGTTAAAAGTTGACCTACTGTGTTAAAAATTCATTTTTTTTAAGATCCATCATTTCGGTTGAAAATTGAACTTTATTGTTGAGAATTATTTTTTTTATTGAAAATAAAGTTTTTCATCTGAAAATTTAACGTCTGCATTTTTTTTTTAAATTTATCCTTTATAATTTGAAAATTCAACTATTTAGTAGAAAATTCACATCCTCTGTTAAAAATTCGCCTTTTTGGTCAGAAAATTAATCTTGTTTGTTGAAAATTTATCTTTATAGTTGACAATTCAACTATTTTGTTGAAAATTTGCCTTTTTTGTTTAAATCCAGCTGGTTGAAATTTTGTTTATTCTTTTTTTAAATATTAATGTTTTAAACTGAAAATTTGACGATTTCATTTTTAGTTCAACAAATATATTTTTAGTGTAAGATTCACTTATTTAAATGAGGATTTAAATATTTTGTTACAAATTTGTTTTTTTTTTAAATTTAATTTAAATGGTTAAATGTTCTTTTATTTATAAAAAAATTGGTTAAAAATTCGTCCATTTGTATTAAAAATTCGACTTTTTTGGTAGAAAATTTATCTTTCTTAGTTGAATATTAACTTTTTAGTAAAAAAATTCAACGGACATATAAAATGTGAAAGATGTAACTTTTATAGTAATTTTACTGAATTTTTAGTCCCATTCGGAAACCGTATCTAAAAATTACAAGCAGTGTCCTAGAATTTCTAAATGGTTACAGAAATATAAATAATTGAAACCGAAAGAACTGCGCGGTTATAAATGGCGCGCTCCTCGCTTCTCGATAGCGTTCGAAATATACAAAGCATGGCGGTTGTGGTCATGGGCGTCAATGCACTGAAGAACTTTTTTTCCAATTATGCTCATGCAGTAAATCTATTTTTTTCGATATTAATCTATCTCAAACGTGAAAAGGATTCGAAACTTGCACGAGAAGAAGAAACTGGCACTAGCAGACGCTGCGTGAATTATTAATTAATCCAGGTTTCAAGCGAAAAGTGAGACCGCCGCTTACGTCAAATGACGCCCAGATAAAAGCATATTTATACGTGCATAAGAAATTATAAAATTTATTCTTAAAATGTATACAATTCATAAAAATTGTTTTCGACCGAGCATTCTGAAGGATAAGTTTATTTCTAAAATCTCACATAAATGCCACTACTTTCATATTTAAAAAAGTCTATTCTTCCTCGTATTTTTTAAATGTAAAAGATGCCTTTTCACATACAAAATTGTAAAGTCAAAGTTACATTGATGAAAGGTATCTTTACATTTCGAGGACACTTTTTGCAAGATCTGTCGCCGTGACAAAATTCACAGCTGCGTGGAAAGTATCCACAAAAGAGATCTGGATCCTTTCATTTCATGAATACAAAATCTGTGTGAATATAGATATTGTGTGCGTAGGACTCAGGACAAGCGTGCGCGTTTTAAAATTTTCTGCAAGAAACTTCTTTTTAAACTCACACAAAATTCAACGAGACGACAAAAATTTTACAGACTGAAGTTAAATAAACTTTTTATACGTAATTTATTTATTTTCGCTTTTACAGTAAAAAAGGAATGAATATTAATTATATAAAGGCACTAGATAATACCGAGACTGACACGATTATATATTATTAGATATAGAAAATAATGGTAGTATAGCTATCACAGTACGGTGGCACTTACCGACCAATGGTAACTATCTTACGTCGGCAACTTAGCATGGAACTGAACCTTGCTCGGTCGGTAAGTGATGCTGTGCTGTCACAGCTATTCTACTGTTCATATAGCACATTAGACTGCTGTTACTTCCATATAAAAATTAGTTAATTTTTTTATCTGTTCTTGTTTTTAAAACTATAAAAATATAAAACCAAAGTATACAATTTGAAACAGTTTTATTTATTAGATAACAATTTCATTCGCAATAAAAACGAAAATCAGCTAAATTTTCCTTAGTTTTTAAAACTTATACGAGCACTAATATAAAAAAAAAGAACAAAAATGTTACAAAGCAAATGTTATTTTTCATTAAATGAAAGAATAAAAGAAAATATTCCAGTCTAGGGATCAAATAAACAAAATTTGCCTTATTTATTATTCAACCTCTGATATGAAAAAAGAAAACTATAACACAGCTATTCTTGGAAAAGTCGTCCGAAAAGAAAAGCTTTAACCTAAAGTATTTTGCTGAAAATTCGATTTTTTTGGTTAAAAAAATTAATTTTTTTGTTGAAAATTATTTTTTTTGTTTAGTTTATAATTCAACTATTTAGTAAAGAACTTACCTTTTCTTTTGAAAATTCGACTTTTTAGCGGATTTTAACTGTTTTTTATTTTAAATTTACATCATTTTTGTTGAAAATTCAACTATAATGTTAAAAAAAATTTGTTTAGTTTAAAATGATTCTTAATTGAAAATTTAGAAATTTCCTCCTTAGTATAAAATTGATCTTTTTTAGTTAAAAATTTGACTATTTGGTGAAAAATATATATTTATATATTTTGTTAAATATAAGTTAAACTATTTTGTTCAAAATTTATTTTTTGGTTAAAGATTTACCTTTTTCGTTGAAAATTCAACTATTAAGTTAACAAATTTTTGTTGTTAAAGAATTATTTCTTGAACTGAAAATTTAAATATTGTATTATCGGTTGAAAATTGATTTTTTCTTGAAAATTTAAATATTTGATTGGAAGTTGAACTACTTTGTTCAAAATAAAGTTTTTAGCTTGAGTTTTACTAAAATTATTACGACTAAAAAACAACGATTTTTGAACAAAATAGTAATAAATTTTTAACCAAAAGAGATAAATTCTTAACGAAACAATTCACTTTCGAACCAAAATAGATCATTTTTAAAATTATTGTTTAATTTTCAACAAAGTAGAATTATTTTTTACCAAACAGTTCAATTTTTAACCAAAGTCATGAATAGTTGTAATGTCAACTAAAAAAGATAATTTTACAATCTAAAGTGCAATAGTTACATTTTAATTGGAAAATAACTGCTAACTAAAAAATAGAGTTTTAATGAAAACACTTAAATTTGCAACAAAACCATTTTTAACTAAGTAGATGAATTTTTAATCAAGAAGATTAATTTTCTACAAAAAAGTACGTTGTTTTAACAATTACAAGAATTTTTAACCTACAAGAAGAATTTGGAAGCAGGAATCTTATTTTTCTCTCAAAAACATGAAATTTCAACAAAATACATACATTTACATATAAGAAAGAATATTTTTAATCAAATATAATATACTTTTATTTTTAGTTTAAAAATCACTTTTAATTAAAGACAAGCGAATTTTTAACCAAATAATTTAATTTTCAACCAAAACAGTTGAAATTTGAACCAAAAAAGACAAATTTCCAATAAAACATTAAATTTCTATTTAAAAAATGACAATTTAACAAAATTGTTGAATTTCCTACAAAGTAGATTAATTTTGCACCAAGTAAAAAAACAAATTATCAACAAAAAAATAAATTTAACTAAGAAGGTCAATTTTTAACTACAAATAGAATAAATAAACTCTCAAGAAGGAAAATTAATTTTCAACGAAAACAAATTTCTAACAAAATATTCTAAAACTATTAAAATTACCTATAAATTACTTTAAATAACGTGGATTAATTGGATTAACTGGATTACATGAATTATTCCAAATTAGCTGGATACAAGTACAAAACTGTGGATAACTTCTCATTACAAGTGAATTATTCATAATTAGAAATGAAGAACTTCGTATAAGACTGGATTACAAGTGGATTACGTTGAGTAACAAGTGGATTACACGGGACTCAAAGTGGGTTCATTCATGATAAAAGTAAATTAAAAGTAGATTCATTATAATCAAAAGTGGATTATATCGAATTACAAGTAGATTATTCTAGCTTATAAGTGGATAACTCTGTATTCATATCGGTGTCATAAAACTGGATTACTCTGGAATAGAACTGGAGAATTTCATATAAAAATTAGATTAAAAGTGGATAGAACGGATTACAAGTGGATCACTTTGTCTCAAAGGTGGATTTCTCCGCGTTTCTTTAATTACTTTGGATTACAAGAGGATTACGCCTGATTAGAAGAGGATTATTTCATATTACATCTGGATTAAAAATGGATTACAGTGGATTGCAAGAGGATTACACTGGATTTTCAGAAGAAACGCTAAATTTTATATAAATGGCTCTTAATGACAAGTTGGTTTTTCTGAATGATCAGTAAATTACCCTAGATTACAAGTGGTTTACGATGGATTACAAGTGTCTTGGGTTATATTATAAACGGATTACTTTGGATTACAGGTGGGTTACTCTGGACTATAGGTGTATTAGGACAGACTGCAATTGGATTACAATGGATTAGAAATGCGATAATTCATGTTAAAACTAAATTGCAAGTGGATTACTTTGAATTACTAGTAGATTACTCTATATTACTAGTAGGTTACTCCGAATTTCCTGACTAACCGTGGATTACAGGAGTATTACTCCCGATTGAAATTGATT
>JAUELO010057950.1:0-19038 GCA_032357855.1 Amphibolips quercusostensackenii | reverse complement strand
ATACTGAAATAGGGAAAGGGACAAGGGAAGCAGAAAGGAGAAACCGGGACAGGGAAAGGGGAAAAAGGAAAAGAAAAAGGAACGGTGAAAAGAAAAAGGGGAACGGGAAGGGGAAAAGGAAAAGAAAAGCAGCAAAGGAAAGAGGAAAAAGAAAGGGAAGTAGGATAGACAGAAGAAAAGGGAAACAGGGGCAGGGAAAAGGGTAAAAGGGGAAAAGATAGAGAGAAAGAGAAAAGGAAACAGGAAAAAGAAAAAGGAAAAGGAAAGGGAAAAGGGAAAAAGAAAGGCAAAAAAGAGCTCTTTATCTCCTCGCTGAGTGGCAGGAAAATAGCACTTAATTGTGCTGCGACAAGCGGCACGTAACGTGAACTTTATTGTACTGCGTCAAGCAGGACGTAAAATGACAGCAAAGAGAAAGAAGTAAGAAAGTGGGAAAGAGAAGAAAAAGGATAAAAAAAGGGGAAAAGTGAAAAGAAAAGAAGAAAAAATAAAATAGGAAAAGAGAGAAAGGAGGAAGGAAAAGCGGAAAGGGAACAAGGGAAACAGAAAGGGTGAAAGGGGACAGGGAAAAGGGGAAGTGAAAAGGAAGGGGAAAACGAAAGAGGAGAAAGAAAGAAGAAAAGCGAAAATAGAAAGAAGTAAAAGGGGAAAATGGAAGGGCAAAGGAGGAAGGGGAAAAAGAAAGGAGGGAAGGGAAGAAGGTAGCGGAAAAAGGGACAGGGTAAATAAAAAGGAAACAAGAGAAGGAAAGGAAAAAAGAGAAAGAGTAGAGGAAAAAGGAAAGGGAAACATGAAAAAGGTCAAGATAAGCAAAAAGGGTATAAAAGGATTAGGGAAGAGACAAAAGAAGGAAAGGAAAAGAAAAAAAGGAAAGAGAGAAAGGGAAACGAAAAGATGAAGGGAAGGTAAAAAAGGAAAAGGAAAAAGGGAAGGGGGAAAAGTGCCTATTTTGCCCGCGAAGCGGCTGTAAAAGTGCACTTTATTCCACCGTAACGAGCGGGACGTGAAGTAACAAAATCGAGGTAAAAAATACTGTGGTAAACTGAAAAGGTGTTATTGTAATAAAATTTTGTGATAAATTAATTGTAAAATGTAATATATGACTGATAAGGGATGTAAAGAGGGAAAAGGGAAAAAGGAAGAAAAAAAGAAAAAGAAAAAAGGAAAAAGCAAAAAGGGAAAGGAAAGGGACAAGAGAATAGTGAAAGGGGAAAAATGAAAAGTGAAAAGGAAAAGAGGAAAAGGGAGAAGAAAAGAGGAAAAGGGAAAAAGAGAAAAGAAAAAGAAAACGGGAAAGAGGTAAGAGGAAAAGGAAAAACGAAAGTCGAAAGGAAAAAAGAAAAATGATAAGGAAATGAGGAAAAGGGACAGGCTAATAGGAAAAAGAAAGAGAAAAGTGTAAGGAGCATATAAATTATCGCCTATTCTTCATCTTTCAGATAAAGTATTTTGTGCATCACGACAGTGAATGGGGAAACGGAAAAGGTATGAAAAAAAGGGAAAAGGGGACAGGAAGAGTGGCAAAGAGGAAAAAGGAAAAGAAAATGCGAAAAGGATGTAAAAAGGGAAAGGGGAAAAGGGGAAATGAAAAGGAGAAAGAGGAAAAGGAAAGGTACAAGGGGAAAGAAGAGAGAAAAAGGGTAAATTAGACAGAGAAAGGGGAAAAAAGAAAGCAAAAATGAAAAGGGGAAAAGGAAAGGTCAACACAAAAGGGTAAAAGGAAAAAGGGCATCAGAAAGGGGAAAAGGAAAGGTAAAAGGACAAGCAGGGACAAATGAAAGGAGAAATAAAATGAGAAAAAAGAAAAAGGGAAGGGGAAAGAAAAAAACGAAAGGGAACGGAAAGGGAAAAAGAGAAAAGGGATGGGCATAGGAGAAAAGGGAAGAGGGTAAGGGGCAAATAAAGTGGCGCTTATTTTACCTTTTACAGTTATTATTGTCCGCACCTCTACAGTAAATGGGGAAAGGAAAAACGAAAAAGAACAATGGAAAAAATGAAAGGGGATGAACGAAAGGGGAAGAGGGCAAAAGGAAAGAAAAACCAAAAAGGGGAAAAAGAGAAAAAGAAAAGGAGAAGAGCGAAAGAAACGAGGAATAATGAAGGAGAATGAAAAAAAAGTGAAATAGGAAAAGAGACAGGGAAAGGGAAACGGTAAAAGGTAATAGAAAAAGTGGAAAAGGAAAGTGAAAAGAAAAGAAAGGTTGAAAATTCATTCCTTTAATTAAAAATTCGTTTTTAAATGAAAATTGATTTTTTTAACTACAAATTTGAATATTCTATTTTTTTTATAAAATTTATATTTTCTAATAGATATTTAACCTTCTTCGTTGAAAATTCATCTCCTCGGTTGAAGAATTAAACTATTTGGTTAAAAATACCTCAAAAGATCAAAATTTAAATAAGAATTTGAGAATTTTTTAAAAAATAATCTTATTTGGTAGAAAATTCTTTTTTTTTTGTATAAAATTATTCCTTTTTTATAGAAAACAATTTTTTTTGTTGAAAAATTCATTTCTTTGATTAAAAATTACATTTTTATCGCAAATTAATTTTTTAAATTGAAAATTCCACTATTTTTATTTTTTATTTTAAATTTTTTTCATAAAAATGTAATTTTTGGCAGAAAATTCATTTTTTGGGTTAAAAATTCAATTATAGGGTAAAAAATAAATTTCTTTTTCGTTAAAAATCAATTATTTAAGTTAAAATATTGTTCTTTTTCAGTTGAAAATCCACTTCTCGTCTTTTCTGGGTTAAAATTTTTGCGTGTAAAAAATGCTTATTTTTGGGTTGAAAATTAAACTATTGGGTTAAAAATTAATCATAGCTTAAGATTCATTATTTAATTAAAAAATGTATTTATTTGCTTAAAAATTTAACTATATTGTTGAAAATTATGTTTTTTGTTATTGAATTGTTAATTAATAATATTAATAAATAAATAATAAATAAATAAATAATATCAATAATATTATAATTAATAATAATTGTTTAGTTATTTGGTTGAAAATTCAATTTCTATTGCATTGAAAATTCATTCAAAATTTCCATATTTGGTTGAAAATATATGTAGTTGTTAAAAGTAAATTTATTTGCTTAAAATTTTGTTTCTTTTATTAAAAGTTAATTTTTTGAAATTAAAAATTAATTTTTTAACGAAAAATTTTAATATTCTATTTTTTGTCAAAAATTTATATTTTTATATAAAGTTCATCTGTTTAATCACAATCAAAATATTTTATTGAAAATCTATCTTTTGGAAAATTTTGTCTTTTGGAATGTGAAAATAAAAAAAAAATCTTTTTTAAAGTTAAATTATTGGATTAAAAATTCTTTTTTGTTTTTAAAAATTCATTAATTGAGTTAGGAATTATTTCTTTTATTAGCAACGCAACTATTTTGTTGGAGTTTGTTATTGTTAAAAATGACTTTTTTTTGGCAGAAGATGTAAGTATTCTTTTTACGTTAAAAAAAATTTTTTTTTCAGTTAAAATGTACTTCTTTTCTAGGTCGAAAATAAATTTTTTTTCATAGAAAATGCATATTTTAGGTTTGAATATTTAACTTTTGTGTTGAAAATTCATCTTAGTTGCAAATTCATTATCCACATGAGAAAATCATTTCTCTGCTTCTAAATCTAACTATATTGTTAAAAATTAGATTTTTTTTGTTAAAAATGATTTTTTAACTAAAAATTTAGCTAGACCGTGTTTTGTTGAACATTCATCCTTTTTAGTTAAAAATTAAGTTATTTGGTTAAAAATTTGACTGATATTAAATTAAAATTCCTTAAAAAAATTTTAATATTTGGTTGAAAATTATTATTTAAAAAAATTTAAAATTCGTTCATTTGTTAAAAATTTGTCTTTTAGGTTGAAAATTTAAATATTGGATAAAATGAATTTTTTGGCTGCAGATACATTATTTTAATTAAAACTCAATTCCTTCGTTTAAATATCCAACTAATTTTTTGAAAATTAATTTTTTTAAATGAATTTTTTGACTGAAAATGCAGGTTTTCCATTTTTGTTACATAATTTTTTTATATCAAAATTCACTTCTCATCTTTTTGAGGCTGAAAATTTAATTATTTTGTTCAAAAATAAATATTTTAGGGTCGTGAATTCAACTTTTTTGTAAAAAATTACTCCTTTTGGTTTGAAAATTAGTCTGTTTTAGTTGAAAACTTTTTTGAAAAACGACAGAAGCTACAATAATTTTTTATTTGACAAAATTTTTCGCTTAAATTGTATCTAGAAATTTGCTTACAACCACTTTTCGCTAGAATGCGTATTTTTGGTTCAAATCCCAAAAAATAACTTTCTGAATAAACAAAATAAATTTATGTAAAAACGTCAAAGTTGCAATAAAATGTTTAATAACAATTTTTTTATGGGATGCGCACTTTTTTTTGCTTATAAAAAAAAGACAAGAAAAATACGCCAAAATCGAAAATGAAGCATGTGATACGTGATGAGAATGTGTTCGTTAAAGACCAAGGAGATTTAACAAAAGAGAATTCACAATGATCAAAATACAGTTGTCGATGCTTTGACTCTTAATTTCAAATGGTCTGTGCAAATAGGGAGTACAAAGATCGAGCGCATAGCATAAAGTGAATAAATTATCTAGCGCAAAGCTAGATCATATTATGAATTGTGATAAAATATACATTTATGAAAATGATATAAATTTTTCAGGTTAGCTGAGAATAAAATTTAATGCAAAGTAAAAAACAAATATTAAAGTAATCATGATAAATAAAATTTGTACATTATTTTGCAATATCTGGATAAGCAATTCAAGGAATGAGATAGGTGATGAAAATGATTTAGTTAAAGGCGAAGGAGAATTAACAAAAGAGAATTCACAATCTCCAAATTATAGTTGTTTCTTGATGGATTTGAACAAATTTAGGCGCAATATGCATGAAAATTTGAAAATTCTATTAAATGATTCGTGATTGATAATTAATTTGTTAAATAAAAAATTCCAGCAGTGGAGCTTTCGCTGGTTCAGAATTTTTCTTAAGTTAATTAATTATTTGGTGTATTAAACTTACCGTAAAAATTCAAGAAAACTGATGAGGTTATAAATAAACTAGCAATGGTGGCCCTCATTATCCAAAAACATAGAAGACTGTTTATCAAAGAATTTACTCAAGAATAAAAGAAAATTAATATTGCGTTTCCTGGTATGTGTATAAAAGTTGTTATCTTTTTTTCAATGACGCTAAATACTTGAACCGGATTTGACATACTTGAAAGTGTACAATTTTATATTTATATTTATTTTTCTAAAGTTTTACTCTCTATTTGAAATAATTAGAAGGAAATGTTGTGAAAATCGTGGATAAAATACCACCTGTACTAACAAATGCATCATATTTACAAATCATCGATTAATACTGCTGGAATTTATATTTAATTTATTTTAAAAAATAGTACATGAATTTTTAAAAATTATAGTTGCATTTTTAAATAAAAAAAAGAATTATTCACAAAAAATGTTTGAGTTAAATTATATGGAAAAAAGTATTTAAAAAAACGAATTTGGAACAAAGTATTTAAATTCCTAACCACGGAGTTGAATTTTTTAACAAAATAGGTAGATTATTTTTAATAGTGGAATTTGTAAACAAAAAGTTTAATCCTCAATAAAAAAAATAGTCTAATTTCTAGCCAGAGATAAGTTTTCAACTAAAATGATAAATTTGTAATAAGAAATGAGCAAATTTTCAACAAATGAAGATTTTGCAGTCAAGAAAGACGCATTATTAATAAAATAAATGAATTCTTAAACAAATAGTTGAATTTTCACCTAATAAGATAAACCATGACCAATAATGTAAAAGATAAAATTTAATTTTAAACAACAAAAAAAAACGAATTTTTTAACAAATTATTAAATTTTTTAACCATAACATTGAATTTTAACCAAGATAATTAAATTTTCAACTAAATAGTGGAATTTATTACCAACTAGTTCAATAAAAACAATGTGATACTTGATATTTTAAACAATAAAGACAAAGTTTTCACCAAAAAGACAATTTTTCAACAATACACGAATTTAAAAAAAAATTGATAAATTTAATACCAAAAATTAAAAATTCAAATTTTTCATGAAATAAAATTAATTTTCGTTAAAAACTAAAATCCAAAAACATAAAAGTTAAATTATTAGTAAAAAACAAAATAATTGAATTTTCAACAAAATAATAGATATAATTAGCAAACAGTTAAATTTTCCGTAAAAAAATTCATTATCAAAAAACACAACGAATTTTCAACAAAATATTGAATTCCCACCCAATGATGAATTTTCAGCTGAAACGATTAATTTTCAAACCGAAAAGACCAATTTTCAACAAATAATGATTTTTTATTCTAAATATAAAAAAAATATTTATCGAAATTCTTGAACTTTTAAACCGAAAGGCGAATTTTATATAAAATTTTAATATTTAAAAGACGAATTTTCAATAAAATACATGAATTCCAAAAAAATTGTATTTTGTACCCAAAAAGATCAACTTTTTACCAGAAATGCAAAAGTTCAATCTTTGTTAAAAAATTAATTTTAACAAAAAAAAATTTATTTTTAACGCATTAAGCTTTTTAGTAAAGAAAGGAAAAAGTTTTCATCTGAATTTTTGAATTAAAAAAAAATATAAATCTTTAACTAAAAAAGATACATTTTTAACAAAAAGACAAATTTTCACCTAAGCACATGAATTAGAAATATATTGAAATCTTCAACCATGTGACGAATTTTGAAGAAAATACATGAATTTTCAAAAATATAGTTGCATTTACAACTAAACAGGATATTTTTTTATCCAAAAATTAAAAAGTTTATTTTGCAGGAAAAATTATTACTTAAAAAAATTAAAACGAATTTTTAAGAAATTATTCGAATTTTCAACCAAAAAATTGAATTTTGAACAAAATAATTACATTTTTAAGAAAAAAGCAAACTTTAAAATTAAATATTGAAACTTATTACTAAATAGTGTGATTCTCAATGAAAAATGTAATTGTAATCAAGAAAGACGAAATTTTAATAAAATACATGAATTTTCAAATTCAAAAAATAAAATATTTAACAAAAATGGAAAAGTTGAATTTTCTTTAAAAAAACTAATTTTCAATCAGAGATAAATTTTTCATTCAAAAAGAAGAATTTTCAGTCAGTAATTATAAAAGTAAAATAGCAAAAATTTTAAACTAAGAATATAAATTTCCAACAAAAAAGTTAATTTATATGCCAACAGTTTTATTTTTAACCATACACAATAAATATTAATGTCTAATACAAAAAGATAAACTTTAAAAAAAAGATAAATTTTTAACTAATTTTTTTCAATGTATAAAAAAAATTCAAATTCTTAATCAACAATATAATAGTTAAAGTTAAAAATATCAAAGATAAAATTTCTGCAACAAGATAAAAATTTTTAAAACAAAACAATGATTTTTCAATAAATTACTATTTTTTAGTCAAAAACAAAAAAAAAATTATCCAAATTGTTGAACCTTAAGCCAAACATGAATCTCATTTAAAGCAGTTATATTTGGAACACAAAAGTTTATTTTTAATCAAATAGTTCAATTTTCAACACCAAAAATAAGAAATTTCAAACCAAGAAGATTATTTTTCTTAAAAAAAAAGGAATTTTTAAACAAAACAGATCAATTCACAACTAGATATGAAAAAATGACATCAAGAGTTAACAAATTTCATTAAATATAATTAATAATTAATTAAATTAATTAATAATTAACATTAAATTTTTCTTCAAAAATTAATTTTGTGGAATAAAAAATTAATTAAAAATTTTCCCAGGAATTTTAGAAAGAATTGATTATTCTGTTGAAAGATTTCACAATTCTTGGAAAGCTTTCAAATTATTTTGTGAAAGATTAAGAAAAGGACATTTTATTTAATTTGATGAAATATTTCGAAATTTTGAATTTTTTGAAAAGTTTTTTAAAACTTCTAAGCTTTGTGAAAATCTTTTAGACAGTTTCGAATTTTTCCCGCAATGTTTTGTAATTACTGTATTACTTTTAAAACCTCCTTTTCTTTTAAAATAAACTTTTAAAATAGACAATCAATTAAAATAACTCGGAAATCATAACAAAACTTTTTTGTTTTTATGAAACCTTTTATAATTCTTAGAAAGCTTTTAATTTTTTTTTGAAATATTCCAAAATGTACTTTTTTGATTTACGGAATCTTTTAAAATTTGTAATTATTCTCAAATATTTAAAACCTTCTAAACTTCTGAATATCTTTAAAATTTTTAGAATGATTCTAACCATGTTTTGAAAATCCTGAAAAATTGAAAAAATTGTCCTTGAATTTAGTTTTTTTTTAACGAAGTGTCTCGTCGTCCCGAAATTCTGAATGACTCGTCCAATATTTTTAGACACAGCCTTTTTTCAAATAAAGAATTATTTCAATTTTCCTAGGAAATTTAAGAAAATGTCTTGTATGTTCTTGAAAACTTTCGAAATACTTAAAAAGAATTTTTTCTTGAATAAAAAATTGATATTATGTTGGAAAATTTCAAAAATATTTTCCAGACATAAATTATTTTTTAATTTTTTTTGAGACTTCTAGAACTTGTTGATATCCTTTGAAATAATTCAGTTTACTCACAAATCGTTACAAAATTCTAAATATAAAAATGGTTTTACCATTTCTTAGATTTATCTTTTTAGAAATTTGAAAATCCTTATAAAGTTTTTTGAAATATTGCTTACTTTTCTTTAAAAATTAATTTAAAAAAATATAAATGAGAATTCATTAACAATTTTTACAGGTATCTCAGCAAATTTTATTCAAACTTTTGAAAGCTTTCACAATTCATAGAAAGCTTATAAATTTTTTTGCTGAAGGTTCAACAATTAACATTTCTTTTTATTTGTTTACATCATTCGCAATTTATAATTATTTATTATTCTTTTTAAAACTTCTCAACATTCTTAACATCTTTTAAGATTTCACAAATTTTTATATATATTTTTATTTGAAGAATTAAAAAAATGGCTTTGCAATTTTGCAGATTCATCTTTTTTGGCAATTTCGAAAACATTTTGAAATTTTTTAAAAGCTTGTTCAATTTTGTTTAAAAATTAATCTAACTCATATAAGAAATCATTAACAATTTTATTAGGGATTTGAATGAAATTCGTTTAGTCTGTTGAAAGCTTTCACAAATAATAAAAAGCTTCCAAATTTTTTTGCTGAAGGTACAAAATTAACATTTTTTTTAAATTATTCAAATTTATCAAAATTTAAAATTATTTCAGAATTGTATAAAAACTTTTTAGCTTTCTAAGTTTTAAAAAAATAATCTGAATTTTTTATACAATTCTTTATTAATTCCTAGAAATTAAAAAAATTGCTTTGAAATCTTCCAAATAATTTTTTAGCAGTTTTGAAAATCATTTCAGATATTTCATAATCTTTTCAAATATTCTTTTGAACTTAATTTTTTGAAATAAAAAAATCATTTAAATTTTCCTTAAAAAAAAGTAAGGAACATAATATAACTTTTACATATTTCTGTACGATTAGGAAAAAATTTAAATGATTAGAAAAGTGTTCTTCTCAGATAAGCTTTTTTGATTATATCATGACAAGACATTTTTCCTACATGTGTTTTTTTCTTAGTCATCTCCCTGAATTGAATTCCAGGATGTGTAATTTGGTCGAGATTACCTAATCTATTTACAAGATTCACAATATTACCTTCTAATTGTTGAAATAAATTAAAAAATGTGACGCAATAGTGCACTCTTTTGAAACTATTATACTTGTCTCGTTTCCCGTTCTTATAATATTTCTAAAAATCATTCTATACAGCGCTAAATAAAATATGACTTCACTGAGCAGTTAGTATTTTTCAACTATTGAATTGGAAATTTTCTACTGACCTTTAGTGAGCTAACCTTCTTTAATTATAAAATAAAAAAGACAAATTCCAAACAAAAAAGTTGAATTTCCAAATAAGAAAAATGAATCTAATAAAAATGTAAACTCCCCCCCCCCCCCCAAATGAATAAATATTTAACTAAATAATACGTGTTGTAATCAAAACAAAGAATTTTTAACAAAAAATTTACCAGTAGTCTTTATGGAAAAATTTTGAAAATTTTGAAAAAAATTTACAACAAAAGATATTAAGTTTCAAATAATATGATTAATCTTTAACTGTAATACTCATATTTTTACCTAAAAAAATGAACTTTCAACCACAAAAAAACGTATATTTAATGCCTGACATTAATTTTTTTGAAGTGAAACTTCTTTTGGGAAGAAAGTTAATTGAAAAAAGTAGGCGACCGCACCCTCTTCCCTCTTCCCTCTTTTCTCTTTTCTCTTCCATCTTCCCTTTTCCCTCTTCCCTTTTCCCTCTTTCCTCTTCCCTCTTTTCTCTTTTCTCTTTCCTATTTCCCTTTTGCCTCTTTCCTCTTCCCTCTTCTCTCTGCCTTCTTGCCACTTTCCTCTTTCCTCTTTTCCTCTATTCCTTTTTCCCTTTACATTTCCCCTTTCCCTTTTTCAGTTTCCCTAACCCGCTTCCCTTTTTTTTCATACTTATCTCTTCTCCACTGTACATTTCCTTTTTTTTCCTTTTCTCTTCCACCCTCTCTCTCACTTTTTCATTTCTCCTTTACTATTTTCATTTTTTTCCTTTCCCCTTTCCCTTTTTGCGTATTCCTGACCAACTTTTCTTTTCCCTTATACTTATCTCTTCTCCACTGTTCATTTTTTCTTTTTCCTTTTGATCTTACCCCTTTCTCTCACTTTTTCATCTCCAATTTTCCTTTCACACTTCTCTAGTCCCCATTTCCATTTTTCCCTTTCCTTCCTTCTTTTTTTTCTTTTTATTCAATTTTTTCCCTTTTTTCTTTTCTTCCTTCCCTTTTCCCTTTTCTATTTCCTTTTACCATTTCCCTTTTATTATTTTCCTTTTCTCTTTTTACTTTTCTCATATTGACTTTTCTTGATCCGTTTTTTCTTTCCCTCTTCTCTCCATACTTTCCCATTCCCTCATTTCCCCGTTTCTCCTTTATCGTTCTCCTTTTCTATTTTCACATTTCCAATTTCTTACTCCCCTTCTTCCTTTTCTACGTTCTACTCTTCACTCTCCCTTTCTCTCAGCCTCCTTTTCTCTTTCATTTACCCCTTCCCTTCTTTCCTCCCGCATTAACCTGTTTCCTTTTCCATTTTTCCTTCATATTTTCCCTTTTCCCATTTTCCGTTTTCCTTGTTCTTTTTCCTTTTCCACTTTTCCTTACCTTCTTCACCTTTTTCCTTATACTTTTTTCTTCTACACTTTCCTTTTTTTCTCTCCTCAATCCCTTTTTCTCTTTTTCTATTGATTTCCCCTTTCCCTTTTCCATCTTTCCCTTCTCTCACTATCTCTTACCTTTCCTTTTCTTCCCTTTATTATTTCTATTTTAATTTCTCATCTTCCTTACTCTTTTTCCTTTTCCCTCTTCCCATTTCTCTCATCCTATTTCTTTGATCACTTCCCCCTTTTATTTTTGTCTTCTTCCTTTATCTATTTTTCCTTTTTCCTTTCCATCTTCGTTTTTTTCTGTTCCCTCTTTTCTCTTCATTTTATAATTTCGCACTTACCTTTTCCCTCACCTTCTTCCACTTTTAATTTCTCCTTACTCCTTTCCTCTTTCTCCTTCTATCTCTATTTGAGCTTCTCACTTATTTTTGACCTTGCCCATTTGCCCATTACCTTTAGTCCCTCTCTCTCTGTTTCCTTTTCGCTTCTCCTTCTTCTTTCTCCTATTTATGTCTTTACCTTTTTGACCTTTATATTTCCCCTTTTACCATTTTCCATTTTCCTTGTTCGTTTCCCTTCTCCACTTTCCCTTACATTTTTCCCTTTTTCCTCATACTTTTCTCTTCCACACTTTTCATTTTCCCTTCTCTAATTCCCTTTTCCTCTTTTTCCATATATTTTCCCTTCCTTCTTGCTCTCATTCCTTACTTTCTTTTCCTCTTCCTTTTACCATTTACTTTTTTCGCTTTCCATTTTTCCATTTCGCTTTCCGTTTTGCCTCACTCTTTTCCCTTGCCCTTTTCCCTACCCCCTTTTCCCGTTTTCCTATTCCCTTTTCCCTTCAACCCTTCCTCTTCTCCGCTTCTCAATTTGTCTCCCCCCTTTTTGATTTCCCTCATCCCATTTCTATTTTCTCTTTTTCCTTTTTTTAATATTTCTTTTTCTTGATCTATTTTTCCTTTTCCTATCCCATTTTTCTTCTTTCCTGTTCCATCTTTCCTCTTTTATCTTTAAATTCTTATTACCCATTTCCCCTTCCCCTTTTTTATTTTCCCTGTTCAACTGCCCTCTTTCTCTTTCCCTTTTCTTCCTTCTCTTTTCCTATTTTCCTTTCTCTTCTACACTTTCTATTTTTTTTCCTCCTTTACCTTTTCTTTTTCTCTCTATTCGAGTTTTTCTCTTACTTTTTCTCGGTGCCATTTACCTTTTCCCCTCTCGCCTTTTTTCTTTCCTCTTTACCGCTACCCTTTTTCCTTTTCCCCTCTTTCCTACTTCCTCCCACCATTTTGATCTTTCCTATTCCCGCTCTTTTTTCCCTCTTTCTTCTTTTCTCTCCTATTTCCCAATCCGCTGCCCTTTTTCACTTTTCCCGTTCTATTTTCTCCTTTCCTATGCCCTTTCCCTCTTTCCTCTTCCATTTTCCACGTTCCGCATTTTCTTACCCGCTTTCCCTTCCCTTCTTTACTCCTCTTTTCCATTTCCCTTCACCGTTCTTCATTACGTCTTCTCTCTATATTCGAGTCTTCCTTTTTTTGCGGATATTTGCAATGCCTTTAAAAAATCCTGTTTCAACACCGCTTACGCCCTTTAAGTCCCACCCAAGTATCGTATGTTTCTATAAATACAAACGAAAATTGTGGATTAAAGACCAAGCATTTCTATTGACAATTAAAGAGTTGGAATTTCATACAAAAGAGATAAATTTTTAACAGAATAATTGATTTTTCAACAAAACAAATGAATTTTTCACACAAAAATATATATTTGTAACCAAGTAGTTGAATTTCCAAATAAAAAAATAAATTCTGAACTAAACAGTTAAAGGTCTTATAAAAAAAGATAAATATATAATGAGAAATGGAATATTTAATATTCTAGTTAATACGATTAATTTTTCGTTGGAAATTTTTTTTTATTTTACAATTCCACTTCTTTGTTAAAATTGTGCTTCGTTTTTATTAACTTATTTAGTTGTTACAATTTAACTCTTTTTGTTAAAAATGTTTAATTTTCAATTTAAAATTCAACTATTTGATTAAAATTCAACTTTTTAGTCAAAATTTTTTTTTTGTGTAGAAAATTTATATGCTTTGTAGAAAATTCGTCTTTTTGGCTTAAATATTCTACTCTCATGTTGAAAAATTGTCTTCATTAGGTTAAAAATTTCACTAAACTAGGCATCTGTTTATATAATTTTTTTATAGAATTAATAAAAAATATCAAATGACAAATTTCCATTACTCACTATCACTCATTACATCATTTATGGAACATTAAGATAAAATACTATTTCTCTCTAGCTTTAAATGTCCACACTGGGCATTTGTTCATATTATTCGTTTATAAAATAAATTAAAAATATCGGGTTACAAATATTAACTAATAAACATAACTAAAAATATAATTTTAACGAAACTAAGAGAAAATACTACTACTCTCAGCCAGTGTGCAAAGTGGCAAAACCTTCAGGTTGACGTGAATAGATTAAGGAAAGGATGTGATAGAAAAGAGGTGATTAAAAAAAATAGACGAAAACATCGATTGACAGACAAATAGAAATTCATAGGCGTTGATAGATGTAGGATACGATTATATGGAGAAGATGATATTAAAAAGATTGACGGGAATTAAATTCACAGAGAGATGGAAAAATATTGACGTGGCTACATTAAGGATAGGATAAGTTAGAGAATAGAGGATTTGGAAAGATATGCGAAAATTCTTGACTGGCAGAGAAATAGTGAAAGATTAATGTGCATACATAACGGATAGGATGAGATAGATGGTAAAGGAGGGAATGAAAACGATAGACGTAAGTTTAAATCGACAAAGAGATAGAAACAGATTCACGCGAATAGCCCAAATATAGGACGAAATAAAGAAGAAGAGATAGAAAAAGATGGAAGTCGATAGATGCATCATAGGATGAGATGGAAAAGAGGAGATTCAAACAGATGAACGGAAACGCAGATTAACGGAGATAAAAAAAGGTTAAAATAAATGGATAAATAATAGGCTAAGATAGAGAAGAGGAGGTTAAAGAAGATAGTCAGGAATTGAAAATATAAGAGGAATGAAAAAATATTAACGTGAATAGATGAAGGATAGGGTCTGAGAGAGAACAGGGAATTTGAAAAGATCGACGGAAATTTATATTGACAAAAAATAGGAAATATTGATGTTGATAGATTAAGGATAGTGTGTGGCAGAGTTCAGGATTCAAAAACGAAGAGGTATAAATAGATTAACAAAGAGATATAAAATAATAGACGTTTATATTTGTAGTATTGGTTGAGATACAGAGAAGAAGATTGAATCAGATAGACGGTAATTTAGATTTACAAAGAGATAGAAAAAGATAGCAGATGTAGCATAAAATGAGGTAGAAAAGAGGAGTTTGGAAAAGGTAAACGGGAATTTAGATTAACAGAGATAGAAAAAGGTGAAAAAAAGTAAATAAAGAATAGGCTAAGATAGAAGAAAAGAGATGGAAAAAGATAGACGGGAATTCAGATTAACAGAGATAGAAAAAGATTTGAATAAATAGATAAAGGATATGATGAAACAGATAAAAGGATATTAAAGCAGATAAATGGAAATTAAGAATTACAGAGAGAAAGACAATTATTGAAGAGGATAGATAAATGATAGGGTGTGATAGAGAATAAAAGATTAAAAGATGGACGGCAATTTATATTGACGAAAAAGTAGATAAATATTGATGTGGATAGATTGAGAGTAGGGTTTTAAGTAATGGGATTAAGGATAAAGGCTGAAGAAGTAAGGGTTAAAAAAAGAAAGACGTAAAATTAGAAAAGCGAAGAAATAGAAAAAGATGGACGGTCATAGATGTAGCACGGGATGAGATAGAGAAGAGAAGATTGATAAAAGTGAAAAAGAATAAGGAATAACAGAGATAGAAAAACATTAAAATAAATAGATAAAGATTAGGCTAATACAGAGAAGAGGAGAATAAAAAAGATAGACGGAAATTTAGATTAATAGAGAGCTAACAAAATATTGACGTGAATAGCTGAAGCATCGGGTGTGATAGAGAAGAGGGGATTTAAAAAGATCGACGGGGATTTATATTAAAGAAAAAATAGGAAATATTGATGTTGGTAGGTTGAGGATAGAGTATGGTAGAGAAGAGGGGATTGAAAAAAGAAGATGCCAACAGAGATTAACAAAGATATATAAAATGATAGAAGTTTATAGTTGTAATATTGGTTAAGATACAGAAAAGGAGATTAAATAAGATAGATGGGAATTTAGATGTACAAAGAGAAAGAAAAAAGATGGACGTTGGTAAATGTAGCATGGAGTGAGGTAGAGACGAGGAGTTTAAGAAAGATGAACGGGAATTTAGATTAGCAGGTAGAAAAAGGTTAAAATGAATAGATAAAGAATAGGCCAAAGTAAAAGAGAGGAGATAGAAAAAGATAGAAGGGAATTTAGATTAACAAAGAAATAGAAAAATAGTGACGTGGATAGATTAGGGATAGGGTGTGATAGAGAAAAGGGGATTGAAAAAGATAGACGTGCATGTAGATTAACAGAGATAAAAAAAAATTAAATCAATAGATGCAGGATAGGATGAAATAGAGAAAAGGGTATTGAAGCAGATAGATAAGAGTTTAGATTAACAGAGAGATGGATAAACATTGAAGAGGATAGATCAAAAATAGGGTTTGATAGAGAAGAGAAGATAAAAAAGGATCGACGAGAATTCATATTAACAAGGACAAGAAAATATTCATGTGGATAGATTAAAGATAGGGTGTGGTAGAGAAACATGGATTGAAATAGATAGACGTAAACCTAGATTAACAAAGAGATATAAAATGATAAACGTTTATAGATGTAGAATTGGTTGAGATACAGAAAATAAAATTGAATGAGAAGGACGGGAATTTTTATTATCAAAGAGATACAAAAAGATAGACGTTGGTAGACATAGCATGGGATAAGATAGAGAGGAGATTAAAATTGATGAACGGGAATTTAGGTTAACAGAGATAGAAAAAGATTGACATAATTAGATTAAGAATAGGATGAGAAAGAGAAGAGAAGATTGAAAAAGATAGATGAAATTTAAATTAACAGAGATAGAAAAAAATTAACATGAATAGATAAAGGATGAGATGAGATAAAGAAGAATAGGTTGAAAAAGATAGACATAAATTCAGATTGACAGATAAATGGAATAAGATAAGTTTCTTTGTCTTTTTTAATATAAATAATCAAATTTATTGAAAAATAGGACCTCTATTTTTTTACTCCCACGAGGTTTTAAAATTTTCTACCACTTCCTGCTACGTTCAGTTTTGAATTCTTTGACGTGATGGAATTCTTATTATTCATACATTTGTAACGAAAAATAAAATAGTACAATTTTAGGGTGAAAAAATAAATTTTTACCCCAAAAAAAAAACAAATCTTGAACAAAAAAGTTAAGTTAAAATCGAAAGAGCTAAATTTTGAACAAATATGAATTTTTAACAAACTAGTTCAATTTTCCAACAAGTAACTGAATTTTTAACTAAAACCATACAAATTTTAATTAAAAAAACAGGGATTTTAAAAATAATTTTATTCTTGAATTTTAAAGCCAAAAGGTGAAAGTATAAAAAAACTGGTTGACTTTTAAACACATAAGTACTATATTTAAAAAAAAAGGAAATTTCCTACCAAAAAGAATGAATTTTCAACCACGAAGATTAATTTGGACAAAAAAAAAACAGGCGGATAGAAATAAAAAATTAATGAATTTTTAAGAAGAAAAGATCAATTGCTAATTTAAAATTACAATTATCAACCAAAAATGTAATGTTTACATTGTTACTTAAAGAAAATATATTTCGGTGAAAAAAAATTTTTTTTTAACAAAATAGTTACAATTTCAACAAAAGAGGTGAAGTTTCAGCTAAAGATGTGAAACTCTACAATAATAAATTTTGAACTTTAAATTTCACAGTTTCACAAATTTCGTTAATCTCAATACTTTCTCAGAAATTCTTTACATTTCTATACAATTTAGAAATTGTAGTAATCTATGAAAATTTTGAATTTTTTCTATTAATGTATGAAATGATCGTATTTAATGAAAATATTCATTAAATTTCCACATAGATCAATATCTGTGAATTGTATAAACTATGATAATTTATGAAAATGTCTATACATTTTTATATATTTCACAAATTTTCACATATGTAACAAATTTTCTAAGTTTTAAATGAATTTACACAAATTTTATAAATTTCTATAAATTTGAGAAGTTATGCTAATTTATGGGAATTTGCATAATTTTCTTATATGTTTCGAAAATTCCCATACATTTAATTAATTCCACATGTTTTCTAAGTTTCCATAAATTTAGACCAATTTGATATTTATAGTAATTTAGAATACGGTCCACCAAATTTCTATAAATTTTCCACAAATTCCATACATTTTAGAAACGATGGTAATTCATGGGAATTTCTATACACTTTAAGAATTCCACAAATTTCATTAGTTTCCATAAATTCCACCAAATGTAATAAATTTTAACAAATATTATAAATTGCCATAAATTATATAAATTTCCATATATTTTATAACTTTTTATAAATTTTATGAATTTTCATCAATTTAATAAATCGCTATAACTTAAAAAAATTATAGTAATTTACAGAGATTTTAAAAAAATTTTATAGAAGCTCCTATAAATTTTCTAAATTTTTATAATTCAGAGAAATTATTGTAATTGATGTTAATTTTAATTAACTTTTATATTTTTTACAAATGTCATAAATTATTCTAATTTTCCACAAATTTCTTTAAATTTAAGAATGTCTGCAAATTTGAGAAATTTTAGTAAAATATCGAAATCGTTATAAATTTCGTGAACGTGTTATCACATATATTCTACATCACAATTGGATTGATCCAAATTGCAAGTGGATTCTTAAACATTACAAGTGGATTCATTTACATTACAAGTAGACTTTTCTACATTACAAGTGAAATACTCCACATTAAAAGCAGATGATTCTACATTACAAGTGTATAAATCGACATAAATTTTTTTAAATAATCTTTAAAATACATATTTCTAGATAATTAATTCACTTCTTAATTTAGCGATTTTGAATTATAAATTATGTTAATATATTTCAATTAATGAACACAAAAACTTTAGGATATCTATTTTTATAAAATTGGGACCATTTTAAAATTTTTATTTCGTGATATTAGATTAGGCAATTTGAATTTGGGAATTCTGTTGTCAAATTCAGATTTGATTAATTTAATTCGTATTTTTAGGTAGAAATACTTACATAATTGTTTATTCCAGTAGCAATGCATAGTTCGGATAACAAAGTACACATTTCAAAATACTTTCGCGAAAAAATTAGTTTTGTAAATTCAACCGCCATGCATTAACTGCTGCGCCGTATTAGCTGCTGCACCGCGTTAGCTCCTGCACCGCATCAGCTACTGAACCACATTAGCTGCTGCACTGCACCAGCTGCTGCACAGCATTACCTGCTGCACCGCATCAGCTGCTGAACCGCATTATCTGCTGCGCCGCACTTGCTGCTGCACAGCATTACCTACTGCACCACATCAACTGCTGCACAGCATTACCTGCTGAACTGCACCCGCTGCTGCACAGCATTACCTGCTGCACCACATCAGCTGCTGCACCACATCAGCTGCTGCACCACATCAGCTGC
>JAUELO010057871.1:800-19042 GCA_032357855.1 Amphibolips quercusostensackenii | reverse complement strand
ATAAGTAATTGTTGACAATTTGCAAAGTATTACGATGAAGAGTTATCGAAAAGACATGAATAGTTGATTCCGTGAACAAAAATTAGGTCTTTTAATTTAAAATTCGCCAAACTGTAAATTTGTTTTCAAGAATTGTTCAAACAATAATTAGAAAGCATCTATTTTTAATTATCATCGATGAAACATTTATTTCTCTTAACTTTTTATACAAAATCTATTAATTCCAATAAGCTGAACACTGCCAATCCCAAGAAATTAATTTTCTAAATAATTTGTTCATAACACAGAAACAAATTTTTTTTATTTTTCTAATTAACTATGAATTATTCCCATATAGTTGTAAAAATATTTTGAGATGCTTGATTTACTTAAAATACTTTGCAAAGATTTTTGAAGATCTCAAGATAATGTCACAAAATGGCACAAACATTTCACGAATATTTTTCAAAGATTTCGCGAAGATTTTCTATAAATTTAAAAGATTTTTACAAAGACTTCAATGATTTTCTGAGAAATGCAATAATTTCTAAAATATAATCGAACATTTCAAATATTTTGCGAAGATTTGCCAGGATTTTAGAAAGATTTAACAAGGACTTTCCAAAAATTTAAATGATTTTACAAAAAAATTTAAATTCTTCGCAAATATTTTAGATATATTTCAAAGATTGTAAAAAGATTTAAATAATTTCCCAAAAATGTCACAAAAAAGCTTTCAGAAACGTTTCACAAAGATTTTCATAATTTTAATAATATTACGAAATATTTTTATATTTCACAAACATTTAAATGATTTCACAAAGATTCTAATAATAACACAAATATTATGAAATATTTCTAATATTGCGCAAAAATTGTTGAAGATTTCACAAAGAATTTAAATATTTCGCAAATGTTTCAGGTAGATTTCAAAAAACGCACAAATATTTCAATGATTTCTTAAAGATTCCACATAGATTTAGAAGTGTCACAAAGGTTTCGGATAAATTAAAAGAATTTCTCGATAACTTCAATGATTTCTAATAGCTTTAAGTAATGTCGCAAATATTATCAAATATTTTAAATATTCTGCAAAATTTTTATAAAATTTTAGAAAATTTTGACAAACATTTTCAAAGCTTTCAGGAAGTTTTCACAAAGATTTTCATAATTTTGAAAATATTACCAAATATTTTTATATTTCACAAACATTTAAATGATTTTACAAAGATTCCAATCATTGCATAAATATTGTAAAATATTTCTAATATTGCGCAAAAATTGTTAAAGATTTCATAAAGAATTTTAATATTTAGCAAATGTTTCAGGTAGATTTCAAAAAAGCACAAACATTTTAATAATTTCTCAAAGATTCCACATAGATTTAGAAGTTTTACAAAGGTTTCGGATAAATTAAAAGAATTTCCTGATGACTTGAATGATTTCTTATAGCTTTTAATAAATTCACAAAAATTATCAAATATTTAAAATTTTATGGAAAGGTTTGCAAAGATTTCACAAAAATTTCCAAAGCTCTCAGATAAGTTTAACTTTCTTTTTTTTAAGGGGAAAGGAGGAAGGGGAAAATTAAGAAAGAGACAGAGAGATTTCTCGATCAGCTCGAACGTACGGTCGCAAGCTCCGTCGTTTTTTTCTATCAACTCCCGTCCCAAAAGAAGGTTAATTCAAAAATCATAATCGACCGTAAATAATATTAAAATTTGTAGGAATTGGGCTAATTATCAAAGTAAGTTGAAAAGTTAAGGAGAAGAGAAGAAAACAACTAAAAACTTGATTCCAGAAAGTTAATCGAATCGATCAACAGCAATTGGGCTGTGAGGTAGGAAACGCCGTATTCGACGTGACGGTTTAATTTTCACGTGTCCGATGGATACATCTGGCACGGAGTCGAACAAATTGGTTCAAGTGATGCCAATGCGCCACGAACCCAGAGAGCCGTCGATGTGCTCAGAGCAGTAGTTACTAACGAGTTTGGTCAGACATTCGAGTGTAAGCATACCCGTAGAAGAATCGATGCGGCCAAATCTAACATTTATCGACTTTTAGTATGCTGGATTCAGACTTTTCAACTTTGATTTTCATGTTTTATTTTTTTGATTACACATTTAATATCAATAATGAAAAATTATTTATTTAAATCAATAATAAGGGAGCGTCCACATATTACGTGACGCTATTTTCAGTGATTTTTTACTCAGCTCTCCCCTCTTTTGACAATGTATCATTTTTTGCCCCCCCCCCTGCTGTCTATTAAATTTTTATACCTTTTTAGAGAATTCTTATTTTTTTGACCGTTTTTTAAAAACTTTCTCTTTTTCTTATTTTTTGCTTAAATTTATACTGAGTTAATAGAACCTAATGAGGAAATCCAAGTTTTTTCAGCTAAAAATTAATTTTTTTAAATTAAATAGTCTAATATGTTTTTTCTTCGTTCAGAATCAATCTAATTTGGTTTAAATTCTTTCATATGGTTAAAATTGAACTATTTTGTTGAAAATTCGTTTAATTTTTGGTTGCAAATTAATTTTTCAAATAAAAATTGAACTATTCTATTTTTGGTTGAAAATATATCTTTTTTAGTTGAAAATTTAAGTACTTGTATGAAAATTAATGTATTTTCTTGATAATTGATCTTTTTTAAGAAAAATAATCTTCTTTGTTAAAAAATCAACTTTTTGGTTACCAATCCGACGCTTTAGTTGAAATCTTTTTTAAAAAATGCATGGTTTTAAAAAAGATGTATCATTTAAGACAAAAATTAATTTCTTTAGTTGAAAATTAAACTATTTTGCAAAGAATTCTTTATTTCTTGAATTATACTTCTTTATTAAAAATGTAACAATTTAATTTTTCTTTTTTTAAAATAGATATTCTTAATTGAAAAGTGATCTTTTCTGCTTGAAAATTCATGCATTTTGTTAAAAATTAATATTTTTTTAGCAAACTAATATTCTTGGTTAAAATTTTTTTTTTCTGGTTCAAAAATCAACTTCTTGGTTAAAAATTAGTCTGTCTTAGTGGTAAATTCAACTAATTTTTTTTTCATTCATCTATTTAATTAAAGATTTCATTTGTTATTTTGAAAATTCAACTATTTTATTAAAAATACATCTTTTTCGGTTAAAAACAGTTGCTTTCAAATTTAAATTGGAAAATAATACTACTTGGTTGGAAATTAAAATATTTATTTTAGTTTTTAAGTGTTTTATTGAAAATCCGTTTTTTCTATTTAAAACTAATTTTTTCTGTTTGAAAATGTAGCTATTCTATTTCTTGTAGAAAATTTTGCGTTTATAAGTTAAATATTTAACAATTTGGTAAAAAATTCATGTCAGAAATTCACCTTTCTTTAGTTAAAATTTTTTTTTTTTATTCAAGATCAAAACATTTGGTAGAAATTAACTCTTTTTCAAACAAATTTTTTTTTTTGTAAAGAATTATAATAATAATCGTCAAAAATTTAACTGTTTGGTCGTGAATTAGTATTTTCGTTGATCATTCTCCTTTCAGTTTGAAAATTCATTTGTTTAGTAGAAAATTCAACTATTCGGTTTAAAATTAAACTGTTCATTTAAAAATAAAACTATTTTGCTATATATTTTTCATAAATGAATAATTATTTACCTGCAAATGTAGCTATTTCATTTCTAGTTGGAAATGTTTTTTTATAAGTTCAATATTTAACAATTAAGTAGAAAATTCATGTCGAAAATTCGTCTTTTTTTGGTTGAAAAAATCAGTTTTTGATTTAAAATTAAACCATTTTTTGCTTTTTGCATAAAAAATTACTTTTTTTGTCACAAAATCCACTACTTGGTAAAAAGTTTACCTTCTATGGAAAAAAATATTTTTTTGTTGATTAATGAATCAAAATTTTTGTTGAAATTGCATCGTTCAGTCGTAAATTAATTTTTGCGTTCGAAATTCGTCTTTTGGTTTAAAAATTGAAATGTTCAGTAGAAAATTGAACTATTTTGTTTGAAATTAAACTGTTCGTTCATAAATAAAACTATTTTGCTGTATATTCATTATAAAAAAATAAGAATTCACCTGATAATTTAGCTATTTCATTTTTGGCTAAAAACTTTTTCTTTATAAGTTTAGTATTTAACAATTTAGTAAAAAATTCATGTCGAAAATTCGTCTTTTTTTGGTTAAAAAAAAATCACTTTGATTTAAAATTAAGCAATTTCTCGCTGTTTTTATTAGGAACTGATTTTTTGTTACAAAATCCACTACACGGTGGAAAGTTAACCTTCTTTGTAAATAAATTTTTTTTTTGGTTAAAGAATCAAAATTTTTTAACCGTTTGGTCGTAAATTAATTTTCTCGTTCAAAATTCGTCTTTTGGTTTATAAATTCAATTGTATGGTAGAAAATTAAACTGTTTGATTCAAAAATAAGCTACTTCTTGAAAAGTTAAACTATTTTTGTGCATATTTTTTTTCTAAATAGTTATTTATCTGAAAATGTAGTTTTTCAATTCTTGGTTAAAATTTTTTTTCTAAATTAAATAGTTAACTATTTGGTTGAATATTTATGTATTTTGTTAAAAATTCGTTTTTTTTGTTGAAATTCAATTTTTTAATTTGAAAATATAGCTATTCCCTTTTCGATTGAAAATTTTTTTTTATAAGTTGAATATTAAACAATTTGGTAGGAAATTGATGTCGAAAATTCGTCTTTGTTTGGTTGTAAAAAACTACTCTTCATTCAAAATTAAAACATTTTTTGCCTTTTCCATAATAAATAAATTTTTTTTTTTTGTTTAAGAAGTCAACCACTTGATAGAAAGTTGAACTTCTTCAGAAAAAATTCATTAAATTTTTCTGGTTAAAGAATCATCATTTTAGTTGAAAATTTAACTGTCTGGTCGTAAATTATAATTTAAGTTAAATATTCATCGTTAAGTTCACAAATGAAATTATTTTGTCAAAAATTAAACGATTTAGATAAAAATTGAACTATTTATTAAAAAATTGAACTATTTTGCCAAAAATTTTTCTTGTCGGTTGAGGATTTAATTATTTTGTTAAAAATGTTTCTCTTTAGTTTAATTGAACTAGTCAACAATTCGTTTTTTTCATTGACAATTTCCCAATTTTTGCTCCTAAGATTTTTCATCTTAGATGAAAATTCACTTCTTTGGTTCAGAATTTGACTATTTTGTTAAGAATTTTTTGCTTTGATTAAGAATTATTTTTCTCAGCTGAAAATGTGAAAATTTTATTTTTGGTTTAAAATTGATATTGGAAATTGAGAATTCATATTTACTGAAGAAAATTTACGTAATTTGTTCAAAATTTATCTCTATCGTTAGAAATTTACCTATATAATTAAAAATTCAACTACTTTGTTAAAAATTTATATCTTTTTTGTGAAAAACGTCTTTTCGTCTGAAAAATTTAACGATTTGGTAGACAATTAAGCTATTGGGGTAATAGGTTAACTATTAACTTAACAATTTCACTATTTTATTGCAAATTTGTAATTTTTGTTAAAAATTATTTTTTTACCTGAAAATGTATCTATTCAATTTTCGATAAGAAAATCCTTCCTTTATAAGTTAAACATTTAACCATTTAGTGGAAAATTTATGTATTTTGTTGGAGAATTAATTATTTTGTTGAAAATTTGTCTCTTTTAGTTAAATTAAACCAAAATAATTTTTTCTCTAATTTAAAAATTATTTTTCACAACTAAAACTTATTGATTTCATTTTCGGTTGAACCAAACATTTTTTTTAATTACTGAAATTAAAATCCCAAAAATATTCGAAAATAAAAAATTCTTTAATTTGAGTATGGAATGCTTAACTGAGGCATTTTTTATTCTTTATGTTCTTCTGATTTGGAAGAGAAACATTCCTTATTTTTAACATTTGTGTTGACTTGGAAGGAAGTAAATTTTGGTTTTTAACCTTTTTTCTCAATAATGAAAAAAAATGTTTTAAATTTTTAGTTTAAAATTGTGCAGTTTCTTAAACCTAATTTAAAAATGGTCTAAATTTCCAGGCATCTTTAAAATAATTCAGTTCTTTAAACTTAGCATTGAAAATTAAAATGTCTAAGTCTCTTAATTTTCAATTTAAAATTTCTGTTTGAATTTCAATTTGAAATTGAAAACCTGACATCAAATTTGACAAATTTGGAAAAAAAGTATCAGATAATGGACACATTTTCCACTGATGTAAAGCATTATTTGAAAGAACTGACCCTGAAAAATAAAAACCAAAAATAAATTAAATTTTTTCAAAAATAGCTTTATTTTCCTCTTTGCATTTTTTCTTTTAAATACGGCCAAGCTAACTGTAAGCACAATTTCTTAAATAAAAATAAAAATAGACCTTATAACATTTCAATTTTTTGAACTAAAGGTATTACTAGAAAAAAGCTTAGATTCCTTCAAAGCAGAAAAAGTCAAATTTGTTAAAAATTTGTTAAAAATCCCTAAAAGAGAAGAAATGGTCTCTTTCATTTGAAAATTGAAAAATGTTTTAAATATTTAATTAAAATTTGCTTTATCTCACTGTGTTTAATAAAAAAAGTTATAAACAATTGTGTATGTTTTTTTAAAAATACGAACAACATTTAATTAAAGATTTAAAAAAAAGAGTTAAAATTTAACAATATTTGACTTATGTTATTATTGATAACAGTTAAAATCTACAGATACGTAAAAAAATTGTCATCCATGAAAACATTAGAATTACGAAACAAAAACTTTTTTCAAACATATTTTACTGAATGAATTATCAATTTTTCTAATTATTCAACGTGTTTCAAAAATGTTTAAAAATCTTGATACAAAAAATTTTTTATCATACATTTTTTAGTATTTTATGTTTTTAATACTAAAAATAAAAATCTATTTCAATTTATTGCTAGATAATAATTATTTAAGAATTCATTATTTAAAAAATGATTGAACATTTCCTGAAGGGCCTAAAATTTTTGTTTATTTTATTTCAAATCTTAAAACCAAAAAAATTTAAATTAATGATTTTTTAGAGTTTCCAACTCGAAATTTCGCTTTTATTTTATCAAAACCTACTGCCTGCATCAACAATCAGAATTTTCAAAGATTCGCAAAAAAAATTTCCTTAAAATCTAGATACTTTACTTACAGGTATCTTGAGCGAAAATTTTCCATTCATGGTACTCACCTAGAACAGAAAAAAAAACATTTCATCAGTTTCAAAAAATTATTAATATACATATTAAAATAATATTATCAATAGAATTCTTTCAAACTGAAAACTATTCCCATTGCATTCAATAAATGTTAAAAATGTTTTTTAATTCAAAAGTAAAATTTTCTAAAACAAACATTCCCGAATTGAAAAATTTACAAATAATAAAATTTTCGAATAATAAGATTATAAAACTTAAAAATTCTGGAATAATAAAATTCTTGACAGTTGATAATATTACCAAATTAAAAAAATTCTTAGCCTAAAACTTTCAAATTATAAAATATCTGTACAAGGAAACCCAGAATTAGAAAATTTCCGAAATTTACCCTTTAATTTTTTTATAAATATTATTTATTGATTAAAAATACAATTATTAAAGAAAATTTATAAAAATATATATATTTTGTAAGGTTTCAATTGAGGAACTTGCTAGTTTAAATACTTTATAATTCGGAAATATTCTAACAGGAATTTTCAAATTCGGTAATATTATGAAGAGATGACTAAAAAATTGCAAGAAATGAAATTCCTCACACTGTGGAATTCCTGCATTGAAAAATCCCTAAACAAAGAAAATTTGTGAATAATAAAATTTTCGAACAAGAAAATTTTTGAAAATACAATTTCCAAATGGCACTTTTACCAATTCGGGAATCTTACTGTGTCGTCTTTTTAGAAACTGACGTAAATTTTATTATGTGGGACTTTTCTAACTCAGTAATATAACCGTGTCTTAAAATTTTTTTTTTTTAAATATTTTAATTCGAGGATTTTATTATCTGGAAATTTTGTTACACAGGAGTTTTATTATTTGGGACTTGTTCTTATTCGGGAATCTTACATTGTCAGGAATTTTATTTTTTGGGTTTTTCCATCATCCCATTAGGAACTGTCGGGAATTTCCCAGTCCGAAAATTTAATTTTCTGTAAATTTGTTAATTCGAGAATTTTCCAATTTGGAAATTCTACCATTCGAAAATTTGGAAATCCTATTTTCCGGCATTTTTCAGTCACATCATTATAAACTGTCGGAATTTTTCTAATTCATGAATTTTATTATTCCGGAACGTGCCACATTGTGAAGCTAATTATTCGTGAATTTTTTAATTTGGGAATTTTATTACCTGAGTCCTTTTCAATTCGGGAATTTCACCGTGTCTTAATAAAAACTGACGTGAAGTTCATTATTAGGGATTTTTGCATTTCAGGAATTCTCCTGTTCTGGAAAATATATTTTTTTGCGATTTTTCAATTTGGAAATTTCATTATCAGAAAATTTATTTGTTCAGGAATTTTATTATTTGAAACTTTTTTTCATTTAGGGATCTTACATTTTCAGGAATTTTATTCTTGGGGATTTTTTCGTCGTCCCATTAGGAACTGTTGGGAATTTTATTATTCGCGATCTTATTATTTGGGGATTTTCTAATTAAGTAATTAAATTGTTCAGAAATTTTCCAATTTGGGGAGTTGATTATTTGGGACTTCTTTCAATGCGGGAATCTTACCGTGTAGTCTTATTGGGAACTGAAGTAAATTTCATTATTCGGGACGTTTTCAATTCAGGAATATCACCGTTTTGAGAAATTTTTTTTTTCAGAAAATTTCAATTCGGTAATTTTATTATTTGGAAATTTTTTGGTTCAGAATTTTATTATTTAGAAATTTTTTAATTTTAGAATTTTATTATTTAGGAATTATTTTTTAATTATTTCAAAATTTCGGGAATCTTATTATTTGCGATTTTTATTATTTAGGAAATTTTTAATTTAAGAATTTAATTATTCAGGAATTTTGTATTCTAAAAATTTTATTATCTGGGACTTTTTTCAAATCGTGAATCTTACCGTGTCGTCTTATTAGAAACTAACGTAAATTTTGTTATTTAAAAAATTTCCAATTCAGGAATCTTACCGTGTCGGGTGATTAATTTTTTTTTTAGAATTTTTTATTCTGGGAATTTTATTATTTGAAAATGTTGTTATTCAGGAATTTTATTATTCGGGACTTTTTGCCATTTAGGAATCTTACATTATAAGAAATTTCATTTTTCGGGATTTTTCCGTCGTCCTAGTAGGAACTTCTGGGTATTTTATCATTGAAGAATTTAATTATCTGGAAATTTCGTTATTTGGGAATTTTGTTATTCAGAAATTTTATTATTTAGGAATTTTATTATTTGTTAATTTTCCGATTTGGGAATTTGAATTCTCGTAAATTTTCTAATTCGGGAATGTTTCAGTTTAGAAATTTTATCATTTGAAAATGTTCTTGTTTGAGAATTTGGTTATTCGGGACACTTTTAATTCAGAAATCCTAAAATTTTGGAAAACTTATTTTTTGAAAATTTTCATTATTCAGAAATTTTATTTTTCGGGACTTTTTTAATTCGGAAATTTTACAGTGTTGAAAATGTTATTTTTTGGGATTTTTTAGTCGTTCCATTATAAACGGTCGGGACATTTCTATTTCCGGACTTTCATTATTCGTGAGTTTTCTTCTTTGGGAATTTTCTAATTTAGGCATTTAATTATCCAGAAAATTTCCAAGTCGGGAATTTTATTATTTGGGACTTTTTCTGAATCGAAAATCTTACCGTGTCGTCTTATTAAAAACAGACGTAAATGTTATTCAGGACTTTTCCAATTTAGAAATCTGAGCGTGTCAGAAAATTTATTTTTCAGGATTTTCCAACTTGAGAATTTTATTATTTGGAAATTTAGTTATTCAGGAATTTTATTAATCGGGACTTTTTACCATTCGGGTATTCTACATTATCAGGAATTTTATTTTTTTGGATTTTTCCGTTGTCCCATAAGGAGCTGACGGGAATATTATTATTTGCGAATTTAATTATTTAGGGATTTTTTGATTTAGGAATTTAATTAATAAGAAATGTTCCCATTCAAGAAATTTATTATTTGGAACTTTTCCCAATACGGAAATATTACCGTGTGGTCTTATTAGAAACTGACGTAAATGTTCTTTTTTGGGACTTTTTTAATTCAGGAATCTAACCGTGGCGCAAAATTTATTTTTTCGGGGTTTTTAAATTTAGGAATTTTGTAATTTGGAAATTTCGTTATTCAGAAATTTATTATTCAGGACTTTTTCCCGTTTAGGAATCTTACATTGTCAGAAATTTCATTCTTCGAGAGTTTTCAGAATTTTTTGTCGTCTCATTAGAAAATGTCGGAAATTTTATTATTTAAAAATGTTATTGTTTGGAAATTTCGTATTTCAGGAATTTTATAATTCTAAAATTTTATTACTTAGGAATTTTATCATCCGTTAATTTTCCAAATTAGAATTTTGTTACTTAAGACTTTTTTCAAATCGGGAATCTTACCGTGTCGTCTTATTAGAAACTGACGTAAATTTTATCATTTGAGACCTTTTCAAATCAGGAAGCTTAACGTGTCAGGAAATTTATTTTTGCGGGATTTTCCAATTCAGATATTTTATTATTTGGAAATTTTTTTATTTAGAAATTTTATTATTTGGGACTTTTTTCTATTTGGGTATCTTACATTGTCAGGAATTTTTTCCGGTATTTTTTCGTCGTCCTATTAGAAACTCACGGAAAATTTATTATTTGCGTATTTTATTATTCAGGAATTTTGTAATTTAGAAATTAAATTAGTCAGGAATTTTCCAGTTAGAGAATTTTATTATTCGGGATTTTTCTCAATCCGGAATTCTTACAGCGTCGTCTAATTTGAAAGTGAAGTTAATTTTATTATTTAGGACTTTTTCAATTCAGGAATCTTACCGTAGCGCCAAATTGATTTTTTCAAGATTTTTTAATTTTGAAATTTTATTATTTGGAAATTTTGTTATACAGCAATTTTATTATTCGGTACTTTTTTCTAATCAAAAATCTCACATTGTCAGAAATTTTATTCTTTGGGAGTTTTCGGAATTTTTTCGTCGTCTTATTACAAACTGACAGAAATTTTCCGATTCAAGAACTTTATTGTTTCGAAATTTTGTATTTCGGGAATTTTGTAATTCTGAAATTTTATTGTTCAGAAATTTTACTATCCGTTAATATTTCAATTCGGGAATTTGATTTTTGTAAATTTTTTAAACCATGGATTTTATTATAAGGAAATTTTGTTATTCGAAAATTTTATTTTTCAAAATGTTTAGTCACCTATTATAAGCGGTTGGGAATTTTATTGTTTGGAAACTTTCTAATTCACGAATTTAATTATCCTGGAAGTTTTTGAATCCGAAATTCATTATTTGGAAATTTTTCCGAATCGAGAATCTTACCGTATCGTCTTATTAGAAACTGACATAAATTTGATTATTCAGGACTTTTCCAATTCAGGAATCTTACCGTGTCAAGAAAATTATTTTTTTAGCATTTTTCAATGCAAAAATTTTATTATTTGGAAATTTCGTTATCCAGCAATTTTATTATTTGAGACTTTTCTAATTAAGGAATCCTACATTGTCCAAAATTCAATTTTTCATAAATTTTCAGTAGTCCTATTAGAAGTGGTCAGTAATTGTATTATTCAGAAATTTTCTAATTCGGAAATTTCACAGTACATCATTTTTCAATCAAAGTCCATTTTAAATATAAAAACTTTCACAAAATGGTCTTTAGGGAAAGTAAAAAAAAAATAGCAAAAAATAGAAAAGTTGACAAAATTTCTTCAAGCACGGAGTTAATTTAATGCCAAATTCGAGCTTGAGTTCACTTTACAGTCCCGTTGATTTTGCCGTCTTAGCCGCTTTGGGAAATCACTAGAATTTTCCAACTTGCATTTTATAATGAGATATAAATTATGTCTGCTCAGTCTGATATTATGCTCGAGTGGCAACCCGCCGCGAGCAATTTCTCGTTTGAGTTTTCATGAAAAAAGCTTTAACTTTATGAACTCAGAAGTTAAAGGCGTTTTGAACAATTTTCAGAAAAATGGGAAATGAAGGAAAACTCAGTACAAGTCGAGAAGACATTATCTGTCAAAGAAGTTAATTTCTCTGAGTGCTCTGCTTTGTACCGAGGAACATTTTTCTTTCAATTAATATTTCGTTACTTCAAACAGAAATTTTTTTAAACTAGCATCACTTGCAGTGTGGTTTCTCGATTCAAGGAAGAAAATGATATTTAATAACAAATAAATTTTTCGGAAAGCTATTTATTTTTTATGTAATTTTTTTAATTTTTTCTTAAAGTTTCAAAATAATCATTTTTTTCAAATTTTTGGGTAAATCCAACATTTTTTTAAAGATTTCAGATATGGCGAAGAAAAATTTCAACCAAAAAGTTTATTTTCAACCAAGTAGTTGTATTTCCAGCCAAAAATCTTTCATTTTAATTAAAAAACAGTATAATTTATTTTTTAAAAACAAGGTAATAAAATAGACGATTTTAGTAACAAGAAGATTAATTTTCAAACAGAAGGACAAATTTTTAACTAAATAGTTACATTTTTAAACAAAAAGATACAATTTTTTAACTGAGTAAAAAACAGTTGAATAAGTCATCATTGAATAAGATTGATTTTTTGCTAAAAGCAATAATTTTCAAAAGAATAGATGAATTTTCAACAAAATTGATAAATCTTCAACCAGAAATAATGAATTCTCAACAAGAAATTTAATAATTGGTATTAAGAATAAAAACTATTTTTATTTCGAATAAAGAGATAAATTCATTTAAAAAATCTAAATTTTCACCAAAAAAGATAATTTTTTTAACATCTTCCAAACCGGCTCGAATTAATTCTACAGTTTTAAGCAATATTTTATAATTTTAAAATAAGCCTAGATATCTCATGATTTTTAAAAAATTTTTAGAAATCTTTTTAAATTAAAAAAATTTGTTTTAAATTTTTTCTTTCATTAAAAATAATTTGAATTTTCACTAATTTTTTTTTTTGGCAAAATTTCAAAATTTTACTTGAAATCTTGCAGATTTTTTTTTTGCCAATTTTCAGAAATCTTCTAAAAATTTTTTAACACTTTTTTAAATATTGACTTAAAATTAATTTTTTTTTTTAATTTAACATTTACATTCAACATTGAACATTTTGTTAATTTCTTTTGAAATCTGATCAAATTTTAAATTAATTCGATGGTTTTAAAATAATGAAAAAAAATTCTTAGACTGCATGGGAGAATTTTTAATGACATTTTGCTTTCGAAGATTGATTTTAGGTAAATATTTAAAAAGATTTGCAATATTGTCAACAATGATCTGGAAAAATGTGACGACTGAAAAATCCTGAAAACTAAAATTCTTGCGTTGGGAGATTCCCGAATAATAATATTTTCGAATAATAAAATTCCTGAATTTTAAAATTTTCAAATTATAAAATTCCTGAACTGTAGGATTCATAAATAATAAAATTTTTAAATTATAAGATTTTTAAATAATACACTTACTCAATTGTAAAGGTTCCAAATCATAAAATTTACAAATAATAAAATTCTCAAATTGTAAAACTTCCGAATTAAAAAATTATCGAATAATGAAATTCCCGAATAATAAAATTTTTGGATAATAAAGTTTTTGAATAATAATATTTCTGGATTAAAGAATTCCCGATTTTTAAAATTAACAAATAACAAGATTTGCGAAAAATTAAATTCTTGAATTAAAATTTTACCGAATAATAAAATTAAAGAATAATAACATTCCCGAATAATAAAATTCCCGTATAATAAAATTCTCGAATGATAAAAGTTTCGTATAATAGAATTTTCAAATAATCAAATTCCAGAGTAACGAAATTCCTAAATAATAAAATTTCCAGATAATAAAATTTCTGAATAATAAATTCTCGAATGATAAAATTCTCGAATAATAATATATCCGGATTAAAAAATTTCCAAATAATAAAATTGCCAAATTACAAGATTTCCGAACAATAAAATTCTTGAATTACAAAATTTTCCGAATAATAAAATTAACAAATAATAACATTTCCAAATTATGAAAAATCCCAAATAATAAAATTTTCAAATAATAAGGTTTTTGAAAAATAAAATTTTTAAATTAAAAAATTCCTGAATAAAAGAAAAAACTACGATTAATAACATTCCTGAAGAGTTTACAATATTACCGAACCATAAAACTTACGAATTTCAACAATTATATATTTTTTTGTAAGTATTATTTATTTATCAAAGATACTATAGTCAAATATTTTTATAACAATATTTCTATTATTTAAACTTTCTAACTCTATTGTTGAAATTTAAAGTACTAGTTAAAAAAATATGTATTACTGCACAAAATTTTGTTTTAACTATGGTTATTTAAAATACAAACAATAGTTTTAGAAACATTAAAAATATATATTTTTCAATAAAAATATTTAATTATTGTATCTTCAATGAATAAGTAATATCAAAAAAATTAATTGTTAAATTCGTGAATTTTTCAGTTCGGATATTTTATCATTAATTTCCAATAATTTCATAATTTAATTTTATTTTATTTCTGGAGTTTGATTATTCGGGAACTTTCCAAAGCATAATTTTATGAATTATTCAGTAATTTGATTATTCTAGAATTTTAATATTCCGGAATTTTATTATTTAAAAATGTTATTTTTTAGGAATTTTATTATTTGCGAATTTCATTATTTGGAAATTTTCTAATTCTAAAATTTTATTGCTCGGAAATTTTGTTTTTTGGGAATTTTATTATTCTGGCATTTTATTATTTAGGAATTTCATTATTCAGGAATATTTCAATTCGGGAATTTCACAGTGTCGAGAATTTTATTTCTCAGGATTATTCCGTCGTATCAAAAAAATTTGAAAATCTTTAAAAATATTCTCATAAAATTGAGTTTTCAAAAAAAGTAATTAGAGATTTGCCCACGCGCTTTGAGATTTTTTTTTGTTATTTCGAAAACTTTCAAAATTCTTAAAAGATTAAAAAAATTGTCTTGAAATCTTTGAAAATTTACAGTTTGATTAAAATTTTTTTCAAACCTTTTGAAATTTGAAAAAAGTCATTTTAATTTACAAATTACTTAAATTTTGCTTAAATATTTGTGTAAATTTTTAAAAATAAAAAATATTCCTAAAAATCTTCTAAATTCGTTTTAACATTCCCAGAAGTTTTTTGAAATGTTTTAAAATGATTTCAAACATTTGCTTGAAATTAATTTTTAAATATAAAAGTTATTTAAAACTTTTTCAGGCGCCTCAAAAAACTTTTTTATTATTAAAAAATCTTTCAAAATTCTTAACAGCTTCAAAACTTTATTTATAAATTAAAAAAAAACTACATTATGTTAAGAAAATTTTAAAATCCCTATAAATTTTAAACTATTCAAGACATTTTTTAAAAACTTTTCAATATCTTTAAAAATTATTCGAATTTTACGTAAGCTTTTTGAAAACTCTTAAAAAATTAGAAAAATTCTCTTAAAATTTTTCAAATTAAAAGAATCTCATAATTTATTTCAAACGTTTTATAATCGTTTTGAATGTACTTTAGAAATTCATTTAAAAAAAAAAACATTATAAGAATTTTTCTCTTGAAACCTATTGAAATTGCCATAAAACTTTTCAAGGTTTTTTTCTTAAAAATTTTCAACAATCTACTTTTTTTTTTAATTTTTAAAATTTTGTCAAAATTTTAAATTATTTTTGATAGTTTTAAAATAATAAAAAATTCTCAGAATGCAAGGAAAAATTCTTATTTTCATTTTATTTTCAAAACTGATTTTACGAAAGTATTTAAAAAGATTTTTAATATTGTCAAAAATAATTTGAAAAAATTTGAAAATATTTTTAAATATTTTCTTAAAATTAAGTTTCCAAAAAAAGTAATTTGAAATTTGCCCATAACTTCTGAAATTTTTTTTTAATTATTTTAAAAACTTTTGAAATTAAAAATAATTTTATTTTAATTTTCAAGCCATTTAAATTTTGCGTGTGTATTTGGCTGAATTTAGTAAAATTAAAAAAATTTCTTGAAATCTTCCAGATTGTTTTAAAAAATTTTCAAAATTTTTTGAAATGTTTTACAATCTTTTTGAATAGTCACTTAAAAATAATTTTAAAAAATACATCTTTCAAAACCATTCAAAGACGCAAAATTTCATTTCGAAATTTTCAAAAAACTACATTTAGTTGAAAATTTTTTAAAACCCTTTTTAAATTGAAATTATTTTAGAAATTGCATGAAAACTTTTGGATATCTTTTTAAATTATTAAAATTTTACATAAAATTTTTAAAAACTCTTTAAAAATTGCAAAAATTCTTTAAAATCTTTCAGATCCTTGTAAAGAAATTTTTATAGATCATTTTAAATATTTTGGAATTTTTTTGAATTCTTTTTAAAGTTCAATTTTTTTCAACAACACATCATATGAATCGATCCCCTTGAAAAGTATCAAAATTCTCGCAAAAACTTTTAAAGTTTTTTTTCCAAAAAATCTTAAACAATCTACATTTTGTTTCAATTTTTTTCTAACCTTTACAAATTTTAAATCATTTTTTATAGTTTTAAAATAATAAAAAAACATTCCTAGAATGTATGGGAAAATGTTTAATGACTTTTTATTTTAAAAGATTAATTTTACGAAGATATTTAAAAAGATTTTTTATATTGTCAAAAATAATTTGGAAAAAATCCAAAAATCTTTTCTAATATTTTCTTAAAATCAGGTTTTCAAAAAAAGTCATTTAACATTTGACTATGCGTTAAAAAAATTTTTTATTCATCATTTTAAAAACTTTCAAAATTCTTAGAAGCTTCAAACATTAATTTTAAAATCTACAAAAATGGACACTTCAATTACAATTTTTTGAAAAATTTTCCAATTTAAAATATTGTTATTTTAATTTTAAATTCATTTAAATTTTGTTTCATATTTGTCTTAATTATGTAAAATTAGAAAAGTTCTTTAAAATCTTACAGATTCTTTTTTGGCAATTTAAAAAATTTGTTTAAAAATGTTTTAAAATGTTTTTGAATATTTACTTGAAATTAATTTTTTTAAATAAATCGTACTTTTAAATTTTACCAGGAGTCTTTACAAATTCTGAAATCATTTTTAAATCTTTTGAAACTGCATTTTGTGTAAAATTTCAAGAAATCTTTTTAAATTTGAATTGTTTTAGAAATTTTATAAAATTACTATTATTCAAATTTTACATAAAATGTTTTAAAACCGTTAAAGTTTATTTTTCATCTTTGAAAATCTTTATTTTATTTTTTGAATTGTTTGAAAATTTATTTTATATTTTCGCCATTTATTAGGATCTTTCTATCTTCTTGAAACCTCCTGAAATTTTTAAAAAGTTAATTTTTTTTAAACTTTAAAAATCTACATTTTGTTTTAAATTTGTTCAAAACTTTACTTAAATTAATACACTGCATTTTCTGGTCGATGCAAATTTTTTCTTTTATCAATTAGTTGAGCAACATTTCGAAATAAATTTTATTAAAAAATAAACATACTTTCTAAGAAAATATCTTTATAAAATTGACGATAGAGAAAATTTCCAGGAAAAAAAAGCCAAGAAAATTGATTTGAATCCGAGAATTCAAGAATCTTGATTCAATCAGGCACCAAACAGTACCCACTGATTCAAAAAAATCTCTTCAAATTATTTTTTATTTTTTTTTCTGTAATTGCACAAAGAATTCTTATTTTAGAAACCCAGGTGGCAAAAGTCGTTCCGATAAAAAAAAACTCAAAAGTAATCCAACGGGATTTGCCTGAATAATTACCGATTGAAATAACGTGAATCGGCATTCATAAATTTTCCGATTCAAATAAAATTCCCATTAATCCGATTTGTTTCCGAGCTTAAGACCATCAACATCATTGTAAGTCTTTCCACAAATAACTTTCATAAACTAAAAAAAATATCTATGAAAGAACCAGAAATCAAAGATAAGAAGGCACAACAAAAACTACAAAGTAGACAACAGAAACACGTTTCTCGGATTTACAAATCAAAATAAAATAAAAAATTGAGAGAAGGAAGAAAAGAGGGAGAGCATTTGGAGTGAGGAATTGGAAGGGCTCACCAGTTGGGGGGGGGGGGGGATTGAGG
>JAUELO010057793.1:0-13193 GCA_032357855.1 Amphibolips quercusostensackenii | reverse complement strand
GACGAGACAAACTACCCTATCCGCGCTGTTTGAGTGTCGATGATACGCCCAAGGTTCCACTGCCCTTTAGGCAATTTATCGTCTCGAAATGTTACAATTTGACAGATTTCGATATCATTTGTGACACTTTGGTGCCACGTTTTTTGAAAAGTTAACTCATTTAAATATTCTTTATTCCAACGCTTCCAAAAATGTTGCTTCATACGTTGGACCTGCTGCCTGGACAAAATCTGGCCTGACGGCCAGTTTGGCAAATTATGTCCTGGCCCACCTGTTAAAGCGCTGCAAATGACTGTCAAATTGGTTAACGCCAAAGTATCCCTGAACGAGTGAGTTGCTACACTTCTTATATTGCCCACATAATCTGAAAATTTATCAACTGTTATATCATCAAGCGTTTTCCCGGAAATGTTCTTGTTGTTTTTTTTTTTTTTTAATTGAAAATCAATATATTCTTTTCGCTTGTCACTCGCGAGCACTATACACACTATTAAAAATGTACGGAAACTTACAAAATATTTCAGACGCAGAAGTAACGAAGGTTTCCAAATGTCTGTTACTGAATTCAAAATCAGAAACAAATTTTTTTGAATTTATTAATTTAACGTGAAGTTACGAATTTTGGGAGCAAATTAGGAAAATGGTTCGTGAAATTACGAAATTAGACGATATGACTCAGATCCTTTCGGTATCATTCAAAAGGACGCCGTCGTTTTTCCTCAATCGCAGTAAAAGCAAAGAGGAATTCACGTACATTTTTACATATAAATTTCCCTTGTAAATAACTTATGAGTTAGAAATCTCCGGTGTTTACTAACTTGCAACAGCTGTATAAGAAAACTTTTAAAATTTTTTACTAATTTCATGGAATGCTTATGACAACAGCATCATAAAAACGCTTTTGAAATTTTTTATAAATTGTATGAAATGCGTAATGAAATTTCAATAATGTACTTCAATAAAGCATGTACTCTGTTTTATTCTTTGATATTTCATGGGTTAGACATAAATACAATTGCTTCACATTTTATCATATTGTACAGCTAGTATGACTAAACTCAAAATTAAATAATCATTTTTGCGGTTAAGTGAGTAATGGCCATACATTTTGAATGTTAACATTTTATAATTCGTTGTTTGGAGTTCATTGAAATCCCTTCCATGTAATTATTATGGTAAAAGTGGCAGATAAGTTAATGATTAGTGAAATTTTCATGGTTTTAATCGTGAATTCGAGTAATGTAAGAACTCTAACTTTAAATTGATAGAGTTTCGAAAGGTTTTAACTCCTGGAAGAAGACACTTAATTTTTCATTTTGTTATTAAAAAATGTTAAAAATCAGAAAATGGCCAAAACTTTTCGTAAAAATGGTAATAAACGCAATCCTTCTAACTACTTTCAATTTATCGTCGCTTATGGTCACAAAAAACAGGTCTCGGGAAAAAATATGCAATTATACCTTAAACAGTTGCAATATTATTATTATTTTTATCATCTAGAATGAAAATGATTATTTATTAAAAAATTGTAAATGTGTACAAATTATTTATTTAATTTTATTTTTTAACCAACTTTCTTATGATCGCTTTTCATTAATTTTAAAAAACTGATCCTATCTTAAGTGCTAATATCTTATGTTTTCGGGCAAAAGACTTTTTACATTCAACTCGACCTATTGTAATTCTTGAAACTAGATATTTTAGTGGTGGAAATAGCCTTACAGGTTTAGTTGAATATTTCTTCTCGAAACCTATTTTTTCTACTCATCATATTATAATAAGAATGTGAAACTCTCGACAACGTTCGAGAGTTTAAGATTGCTTTGATCTCAGTTGCGAATGTCGCAAATTGCTTATAGGTTGGAAGTTGATTGCCTATAATCTGCACTAAATTATACTTAAACAATTAAAAAGCAGCTTTTAAGATTTTACCAAAACAAGCTATGAAAGCCTCGGAGATCAGGTCGCTGACAATTTTAATGTGTACAGCTTTTGTCGCGAAACATACGAAAACGCAAAGATAGATCTGAATTTCGTTCCATTTCAAAATTTATTTCTTCAATGTAAAATGGACTGCAGAAATCGATAACACAATGTCAAATAATATTTTTGACTGGATTTGATCCGTTCACGATCCAGTAAAATTTGCGAGTAGCGTTAAGTTTAGCTTGAATTCTAGTTAATTTTAGTGTAGTTGAACTCCAGTGAAGGTATTGCTTCGATTCTATCATTTTTAATTTGTTTAGAAAAGCTTGCCGTTGAACGACTTTTATTATACACGTATGTGCTTTTTGATCATCGATTGAAGTAAGATAACCCGATATATTTTGTTTAAGAATTTTTATGTTGATAAATCGATTTCAGCAAGCTACAGTGCGGCTGAAACTGGTAAATGTTTTCGCGTTTTTAAAAAACTTCGTCACTATTTTCTTTAAGTATAAGCCATTGACGTAAACCGTTTTCCTTTTTTTAATTTTAAAGTTTTGACATTGGATTTAAGCCATTACTTCTTAAATTGTTTAATCCATACAGGACGATTCAGCCAAAAAGTGTTGTCAAAAGGCCTCGCGATAAAAAAAATCGCGGGATTATATTGAGTTGCTACGTTTCGCCAGTCAAAAGGTATCGATAATGCTTAAATTTTGGCGAGAATACATGCTTTAAAGGTTAAAAGAGCGTGAAAAGCCTTTTATCTAATCTAATGCAATCTTTAAATTAGACATAAAAATCGTTTTCTGTATGATTAATCGACGTAAGACTTAATGAAATATTGAAAATGAATTCACTAGTAGAAGAGCAGAGCATAGTTATAAGCGACGTACGTCTTTAACATCTAAACGGGCGATCCACGACTTTGAGCAGATGAATTGAATAGTGATTACGCCATTATCGTCTACAGATCTGATATAAAGACAAACGCCATAAGCTTTTTCACTAGCATCATCAAAACTGTGTATTTCTGAGCTAGCGTTATTATCACCAATTTTCTTTCTTTGATTAGTGAATTCTTCTAAGAAAATAAATTGATCTTGAAATTCGACCCAGTCTTCTTTCACTGGAAATGTAACGTTTATATCCTAATCTAATTTTAATGTCTTTAATGATTGCATAATTATTTCCACTTTTATAATAACATGACGTAATAAGTCAAGATAGTCGGAAAGTTGTGCTATTTGTGAGAGTATTGATCTTGTAGTCACGGTATTAACTATATTTGACTGAATTGCGGTTTAAGGCAGCGAATCTGGCTTTGAGTCCCAATAAATACCCAGAGTTATTTTTCTTAAATGTAAACATAAGAATGAATCGTTACATGTTTTTGACAAAGATTTAATAAAAGACGTATCATTAGAAGCCCGTTGCTAAGAGTCATGCCAACTTTCTGAGATCATCCACGTAAGAATCTTTCTTCAAAGCAATAGATGCATGTATATAAAAATTAGCTTCATCGCCTAGCAGCTGTACAAGCGTTTTTGTTAGCTTAAAATCATGCAGGTTCAGTACTAAAAGTTGCTGTATTTAGTGTAAGGATTTTCACATATTGATCGGTATTCTCTCGCTACACAATTTTGAGATATTTTCGATCATCTGGGTGTACTTCGATCGATTGCTTTTTATACATAAGTTCAGATTTTCCATACAAGGATCTTCAAGCTGCGGCTTTTTTCAAAGGTTTTTTCAGTAGCTTATGAGCGTTTTAAACTATTTGTGTAGAATTCGCCGAGAACAGGTTTATTTTCCTTGTATGGAAGTTTGACGCAATATCTTTCAGAGTTTGGATCGCGAAATGTGTGTTTCTGATTATCCCCTTCGCATGCGATTTCTCCTTTTGATAATCAAATTGCTTAAGGACAATGTTCTAATTTCCAAACATTTTCTATATTTCGATTAAGAAGATTCAAGGACGAATTGCACCTAGCTGCGTTTGCAAGTGAATATTCAGATGTTTTTCTGCGCAATATCGATAATAAATCAGCTTTTTTAAAAATCGCGACTTCGCAAGCTAAAGTTATTTGACTATTGCAAAGCAATTGCAGAAAAAATTTTGCGCCGATTAAATCGTCGATCTCTCCAGGTATAAAAAGCTCTGGATCTGCAAGACAGAGATTAGATGGAATTTTGAGTTTAGCTTGATTTATAGGCTTGCTAGGTGCAAAAGGAATAAGTTCTGGATTAATGAGGAAAATTAGATCTTTGTAAAAGGTATTTAGACGGGACTGGATCATGGTAGGTGTTACTTTAATAATGCTCGAACTTATTTGATATACGCTACCAAGTGGGATTTCGATTTTGTTTGAATTGAAACCTAATTTTGCAGCTATTATTTCGGTTAAAAAGTCTTGTTGAAAACCATGATCGAAAGGGGGCCTACATACGTGAGGGTAACCCTTATGATCTAAGATGTGGAAAATCGCTGTTGATAATAATTCTTGAGAAGATGCAGAATTATGTTAACATGCCAAATATGGTTTTAAAGTTGGTTGTAAAGCATAATTTTTTTGATGTTAAAGAGTGTGGCGTTTTTTGTTACACGGCTTACATGCCGTCGCTTTGCAGTCTTTCACGATATGGTTAGTTCTGAAGCAATTTAAACAAAGCTTTAGATTTTTAACAATTCTTATACGTTCTTGTAAATTAGCAGTTGAGAGTTTTTTACAATTTTTAGTGGAATGTAAAACTTTACAGATATTGTAAATTACTTGATATTGCGTTGCATTGGACATTGCTAGATTAGCCTGTGCTTGATGTAAGTGCTTATTACTGTCTCGATATTGTCTGTGGTTGCGATGTAACACGTTTTTCTTACTGTTTTCGTTTCTCATGTAAGATTTATTAATTATTAATAGATCTGCTGTCGTTATGAAAAGATGATTCAAAAGTTTTACTAAAACATGGCTATTTTTACTATGTACCGCTAAAGTTGGGTAAATTTGATGCAGGTAACTTGAGATTTATTGAATTCTTGTTGAATTGCACTTGTTCATGTGATGAAATTTGTGCGTTTTATTGAAAACTTGCTAAGCTACCGAGATCATCAGAATCGCGGGACGATGTTTGTGAATGATCGATTGAAATTATCGGTTACTTTTCTCTAAGAATTCGTTCTGCCTGAGCAGTTGAGTATGCAAGACGTTTCTCAAATTCAATTCCTTTCGCGTATTCGGACTCGACTTCTGCGTCACTAACTAGTGACTCTGTTTTGTTTTTAATAGTCTCAAAATCTGTTTGAACTTGTTTAAGATCATCACATTAACCTTTTAGTTATATAAGATTTATGCTGTTTTACTCGTTTCTCTCCTCCTGTCATTATAATATGCAACTGAGTTCAAATTCACGAAAAATGGAACAGAAGAGAGAAGGATCGATTATGTTTCGATAAATAATATAACTCTTAAAAGAGGCAAGCAAGACTTACCATTTTAAAGTTCTGGAGAAAGATCTTAGAATATGCACTTTACAGAGTAAATGTAGACTGTCATGACTAAAGCCAGTTCGTTGGCTAAATCTTTCACGTTGATTACAGCTATTTGATGATTACGTAAGAGAATTGTTAGGTGTTTTAGTTCACTCGATTTATAATACCACGTTCATTAGTTTCACTGTGCTTTATAGGTTATTGCTTCACTTTAATTAACAAGTAGAAAATTTGTTGAGTTTGTATTTAAGTGTATTGGCTCACTCAAAACAAGATTTCAAGTTGCTTAATTTCATTGTGCTGTATAGTTTGTTTTATTTGCTAGAGTCTACGTTCACTTTAAGAGTTGTTTTTACGTTTGATTTTACTCTGCTTTGTAGTTTATTTAATTCACTAAAGCGTTCACGTTCACTTCAAGCTATGCTTTTACGTTTTAAATAGTTTTTAGAATTCACTTTGCATTTTTACGTTAAGAAATTTTGTTTATTACGATACTCACTGATTGCTGGGTGTGAACTAGTAATTCATTAAAAATTCACAATCCGGTTTTTAGAGGACTAAAAATGTTGAGTTGTATTTGTGGTTGTGCTGCTGGCCCAGAATTCTTCTCATCTAAAAAGCTGTACCACGGTTGATTTTTGTATCAGGACTTAAGAGATTTTGAGCGATGAGAAGGGTAGTTCAAACAATAAATCAATTTTAATAGTAGTGATTGTGTAATTTAAACTTTGACGTGATTTACAAAAAGACAGAGTGGCACAATAAGTACAAAAATTCCAACAATATTTTTAATATTTTGCAAAGATTTCACAAAGATTTTAACAATTTTTCAAAGATTCCGCAAAAAATTTATTAATTTAACAAATTTTATCTGACATTTCCCCAAGGTTTAAATAATTTTACAGAGATTTATAAAGATTTTACAAAGATTTCAGTTATTCCAGAAATATTATCTGATATTTTAAAAGGATTTTCAAAAAAAATTTTCAACATTTTTAAAGATTTTAGAAATATTACAATGATTTTACAAGAATTTGACTACACTTTAAATAATTTAAAAAATATTATCAAATATTTCATAAATATATTAAAATATTCATCAAAGCTTTCCAAGGTCCTTAGAAAAATTTTACAAGTATTTTACAAGAAATGCAATAATTTTACAAAGAGTTTTATGATTTTTCAATGATATAACAAAGATTACAAAAATGTTGTAAAGATTTTGGATGGATTACAAAAATTGCACAAGGATTTCTATTATTTCACAAAGATTTAGCGGAGATGAAATACATTTTAATAAATTCCCAAAGATTGACAAGATTTTTGGATAGGTTTAAAGTGTTTTACAAAGACTTCCATTATTCCGCAAAGATTTAACAGAGGTTTTCAAGATCTAAACAAATGTTGCACAAAAATTATAAATACCAACGTTTATGTTATTCCTGTAACTTTGCAATTGTAAGTTTATCTCTTCAGAACTGATATAAACCTACAGAGTGAATTTAAATATACTTGCTAGAGTGGAAGTACAAATCTAAAGTTCTTAAAATACTTGAAAAAAAACATATAAATTAATACACTATAATAATAATAATACAAAAATAATGAACATACCTGTTTCCGGCAAAAATTATAATGAAATCGAAGAACTCGTACCACTCAAAGCTTAAAATGTGCACATTTATATCCGGCTAAAATTGTTAATCCTCAAAGAATTTTTTTAGACTCTAGAACGATGTTACCGCCACAAATTTTCAGCAGGTAATGAAATTTATTAAATTTGGTTAAAATTCACAAGAACTATCAAGATGGTTTAAATAAGACTGGGAGTAATTTTAAAATTGCGAAACCAATTAAAGCCGAGCAGGAACTGAAAAGTTTTCAGGTCCGACGTAGTATCTCTTTCTCCATGATGCTAACAATTAGATAATTATTGTATTTATTCTAGTTGAGTTCAGGAATAAGTTTAAAAATTCGGATAATGCTACGTTTATGTATAGGCATTGTTATTAAGGGTGCAGAGCATAAGGAGAATCATAAACGTTGACAGGCTAATGAGACCGAGATTTTCCGGCACCAAGGCTGGACAATTTTTTGATACTTTCTTAGCAGCATGTATATATACAAGCGAAATGAGAATTTACATTTCGAAAAAATTCAAGCGATCCAGTGAATTTAGTCATTTTATTTCATAGGGTGCAAATCAATAATTTTTTTCTCCTTGGTCGATTCCTGGGGGGGGGGATCACCCCCTCTGCCCCCTACAACTCCGCGGCCTCTAGATTGAACCCTTCTACTTGTAACGGCACAGTAAAATAAAGTCAGCAAGATACAAATATTTACACAACATGTCCCTGAATCAAATTCCATTCAGTTAAGGAATTTTATTTCAACATTATGTTTCTTTAATAATTTGTTGAAAAACATTGCTACTAATACTTTTTGATTAATAATACTTCAAGTAGTAGTTATAAATAATTAATAATTATTGTTTTTCTAAGACTAAATATTACCAAGTAGGGCATACTGTCCTAAAGTAATTGTATATTATACAAATACGCAAGAGTTACACGAGTATTTGTATCTTTCTAATTTTGACACGTTTTCCACTATTTTTTACATTATTTTTTTACATTTTTTAAAAAGTACAAATTCCTGTGATCTACCTTAGGATAGTATCTTTTACTTGGTTCTTTTTTGTTATGAAGGAATAATTTATACTTAAAATGTAAAATTAAAAATCAGTTTATTATTAAACAAGTATTAGAAGTGTTGTTTTGCAGCAAATTATTTAAGAAACATCACGTCGGAATAAAATGACTTAGCTAAACGAAAATTAATTTAGAAACATATTTTATGAACATATTTAAATTTTCTTGAGTACACATAACCGTGCACTGACAAGCAGAGGGGTTTGAGCATAAGGACACACCCGACGAAAAAGATCATGAACTTTTCAAAATGTCTGAGTGATATCGTATTATTGTGAATTAGGAAAAAATACTAATTCTATTTGAAAATAAAAATCTACGAGAAAATAGCTTACACAACAATTTTATTATCTTAAAAAATAGTTTTTCACTTTTTGACGCACCAAAGGCACATTTTTAACTATTTTGATTTGTGCAGGTAAAATGATTCTAAAGATAACTGTAGAAGCAGCATTAAAGTATGTCGAAAAATTCAGTTTTTCTGAACTTACAAACTGCAAATAATTTCTGCTAAGAAAAGGTATCCTTTTAATAATTTGCAAAAAAATCACAAAAATCTATTTTTATGTATAGAATGAGATTTTTCCTGTCCTGGTCGGAAACCTGAAAAATTTGATTTTTTGGCTTACCTTAATGGACATCCTTGTTATTTTAAGTGTATCCCGATTTTCGCTTTGCGTGAAGTCTGATATGTTATCTGTCAAATATCCCCAGGATAATTCGGGATATAAATGAAATCGAATAGGGTATTCCAGTGTATCATATTAATGTGAAGGTGTATTCATGCATGTGTTACATAAAATATAAAAAAAATTATAGATATACTTTATAATTATATTAACCAATAGAATGAAGGATGACTGCCACAGTGAAAAATAAAGTAGAAAACATTCTCATTTTCGCTAAGTATAGAAAAACTGATTGAAGTTTTAGTGAACAATTTGGTTAAAAGCTGTAACTGAGATAAATTCCATTGCGTCATTCGTGTATAAATATAAACATACGTGGTAGTTATCTCACATAGATGTAAGATAACGACATTATGGCCATCAAGATTGTCCTTATAAGATAATCATATAATTTTCAATGTTTTATTATCATTATGATTATTTTATTCTTATATCAATGAAAAATTTTTGGTTCAATATAAAAATTGAGTATCTTCGATTTTATAAAATCTCGTTGTTATCAGACTCACTAATTAACAAGCAATAGACTTCCACTTTGAGATCTGTCGGTCGTCGTCGTCGTCGTTGTCCGTGAAAACGACAAATATTAAAGAAATTAGCATATTATAATGCCCTTTGGTACACTTGTTAAGAATAAAAAACAATTTAAAAATTCGCTAGACAGACACTTTTGACCGATAATTCTGTTCTTATCCATCGAAAATTCTCATTGGAAATACAGAAAATTTCTTTGACGGACTAACTGTGCAACATAAGATAAAATATTTACAAAAAACGTGTCTCAACGCAGATATAAAATAAAATATTTACAAAAAACATGGCTCATCGCGAAAATATCTACAGCTTTTCTTGAAACAATTTTTAGATAATACGCATCGTTTTTTTCGATCGTGAATAATGGTAATAACACAAATAATTACATTTTACGGCAGAACTGTACAAAACACAAAAAATGTTTACTAATTAAATTGGCCATCTCAAAAAATTCACATACTTTTTAAAGACTATATTTTAACAGATCATAGTTTTCGCAACCATTGAAAAACATGTTACAAAAAATCATTTATCATTTGAGCTATGCAGCTGCAAAGATAGGTAAATGTTAATCATCTAAAGAAATTTTTTTTATATATACGCTTTATAACATCTAACTAGAAAAATTAATAAGATTTGCTTAAATTAGATCTACAAATTTGCTTTCAACTGCATGCTCTTCAATAAAACTACAATAGCTTTTATTCCAACCAAATCCTATTCAAAACAAAATGTTAATTAAGTAAATAATTCACCTACATCTTATCCACAAATTTGGATTAAATTATTTTTTTATATGATGCGTAGTTTTTGTTTTGTTGGCTAAAAAAACATTAAAACTAAATAAATAAAATTTTTTTTAACTGCGTTAAGTGCAAAAAAATTTTCACTAATAAAATTGAATGACTAAATTAGATTTAAAAAATTTTTTTCGGCTTTTTCGATAAGACGCACACTCTTTTCGAGTTTGAAAACAAGACAATGCAAGTACGTCTGTTTCTTTTCTTTTGAGCACATATTCTTTTATTTAGTTTAATATCTAACTATGTCGTTAGATATTTGTTGTTTATTACTTAAAAATTAATTCTCCGAACTGGAAATTTAATCAATCTATCTTTGGCTAAAAATTGAAAATTTTTATGACCAACATTATTTATGTGGCCAGACGAAGAGGTGCCTCTCCCCCACGAAAAGCTGAAAAGGAAGTATCAATAAGGCACGAACTATTTATGTGATTTTTGATTGTTTCAAGTCTGTGACGTGATGTATGATACTCAAAATGTTATACTCGTAACGTGGGAAATTTTATACGAACTAAAACATAGAAACTCTTAAAAAGCAAAAGGGTCTACCAGGACAAAAAAAAAACAAAAATCAAATCGTCCCAAGGAACTTCAAAGAGAGCATAAGTGCCCAAGAAAATTAAAAATGGCGCCTAATTGCCTCAATAAACTAAAAACAGGGCCAAACTAACCCAGGAAACTGAAATGGAAGCCAAAATGCCTTCAGGAGGCAGAGAGGATGATCAAAAAACAAAGCAACTTAACTCCGTATAAAAATATACTTAATTTTCTTAAATGTCAAAGTTAATTCTAATGTCAGCAAGTTACAAACGTGTTTTAATGCAATGATAAGAAATATTATCGCGAAAATGAGCACAAACGACGTCTTCGAGGGATGCATTCTACAAGACATTCAAAGGGTTAGGGGTGGTACTTAAGGTATTCATGTAACAAATCATTTTTTTTCAGATTCTTGAAATAATATAATGCTTTAAACGTTATAATTGTAACATGTATAATTCAATCATAATTGAAACATACAAACACTCAGAAAGCAAAAAGGTCTAACAGGCTAGCAAGAAGCAGGCCAAACAGACTACCTAAAAAAATGACAAAAAACAGTGTCTAAATTGACCAATGAAACTACAAAAAAAGTCTAGATGCCCTAAGATACAGAAAAAAAGTTAAACTGCCCTAAGAAAATATTAAAAAGTGTGGGGCATTCACGCCACACGGCAGAAGTAAAACTTTAATGAAATAATTATTCTTACTTTTATCTTTTCATTTCCCTTTCACATTTTCCCCTTTCTGTTTTCTCCTTTTCCCTTCACTCTTTCTGGTTTTTCTTTTTCTCTTTCCCTTTCTGGTTTCTTTTCTGCCTTTCTCTTATCTGGTTTCCCTTTTCTCTAGCATTTTTTTTGATGTCCTTCCTTCTCCGCTATCTGGTTTTCCTTTTCTTCTTTCCCCATTCTGGTTTTCCTTTTTCCTTCTCCTTTTCTGTTTTTCTTTTTTCCTTTTCCATTTTTGGTTTCCCTTCTTCTTTCCCCTTTCTGGCTCCCTTCACCCTTTAAACTTTTCCCTGATTTATTTTTTTATTCATTTAATAAAAGAGAAAAGGGTAGAGAAAAGGGAAAAGGAGAAGAAAAAGAAAAAGTGAAAAAATAGCAAATTAGGACAGATCAGTAACTCCATTTATTCAGTCTATACAAGAAAGTTTTAAACAGTTCTAACAATATTTGCTCATCTTATGATGATTTACTTCTGAAAGAAACTTTGAGAAAGAGAGAGTATATACATGCTCATCGTGGTATGATGGGGGTATCGAAGACAAGCCAACTGAGAAGAGAAGAGCAACTGCGAATAACTGCACAAAACAAAAAGGAAGATTGTTGTACGCGTACGCTGTACGCGTACGTGTCGTACATTTTTTTTGCAATTCATCCCTGTCACAAAAGAACTTTTACCATAGAAAAGGCCGAAGTGCCTCAAAAGGCGAGGAAAATAAAAAAGAAACAAGAAACCTGGACTCCTCATAAAAATATAGTTAATTTTCATGACAGAGGCAGCAAATTTTAATGTCAGAAGCTAATTGCGTGAAAGGATCCGTACACAATATTCTAACCCATCGTCGCCACAAAAACTCGCAAAGATGGTCAGACAGGTTGCACTTCCACAATCCTCATCTTGGAAAGAATCGTCACTTTTATTTCCAAGAGGACTCAATTACTTTAATTTGAGCGTGTGTCTCGCTATTCACAAAATTCTCGGAATGATTCGCAGTTTTATTAACATAACCGTGTTCCGCCAACTTTATGTAGCCTTTCTAGCAAACAGTGTAGATCTTTGTTCTCTCAACTGCGTGTTTTTTTTTAATCAGTGGGATTCTGAACCATTCCGCAGATCCATGAACCATCCACCACACGTCTTCTTTTATATTACCGGCAACCAATCTTGCATTCGTTCTTTTTGAAGACATTACAGGCACCACAAATGCGACGTTCCTATTTGAGATTCTAGTTAACAGCAAGCGTGCACACCTCTCTGCACGAATAGAAGCGATCCGCAATAGTTTCTCTAGAAACTTGATGACCTTCCAAAAGGCTGCTCTTTCTAGAAACTCACTGTGAAGCTGTATGTAATTAGCATACATGAGGCTGCAGAAATATGACAGTTTTCAAACCATGTATTTTCTGCAACCGTATGAAAGTGAAAATATTTTCCTCTTTTCTAAAAGGAAAATTTACCGCAGGGTTATTTCGATTCGCTTAGACCTATTTTCTTCTTATGCTTAAAGCAGAATCGTTCTGTTGAAATCAAATTAAAATTTCGTAATCAGTAAAGTGTCTATATCTTAAAAAATGAGACTTACAAAAAAAATCATGTGTCACTGATTCATCCTGTTGGTAGGTGTGGAACCTCGCTTGCAATATTGAGCACGTCTAGGGTGCGCACCTATTGGATCTCACACTTGGCGCTCGATAACGTTATTGTAAATTCTGTTTTGTTATAGCTGTTTTAGATTAACGAATAAAACAGAAACTACTTGTCAAATTAGATAGTG
>JAUELO010057110.1:0-19069 GCA_032357855.1 Amphibolips quercusostensackenii | reverse complement strand
GGCCTAATACTCAATGTTGACCTTTCCCCTCCGCGATAGGCAGTTCTTACTTTTTAAGCAGCCTCATTGTATAATTATCAAACTTTAGTTTGCGAGAAAAAGCGTACAGAAGCGTCACTTTTATTAAAATTCTTCACAATGGGATTCCTGCATCTCAAAGAAATGAGAACCCTGATTAATAGTCTGTCTTTCATTTTAGCGATTTTTCCTAATCCCATTGGTAAATACTATAATATGTATACTTGAATTTATTTTTATGCGCTGTGCATTTATTTTTCATAAAAATTATTTAAATAAAAAGAAGGCTATGTTTAGATGTTGATTTTTACAGGCCCACAAATATTTTTAAAGTTTTTTTTACCGAAAATGAAAAAGGTTTCGAATAATTTGATTTTTAAGGCCCAGAATTTATTTCATTAATTTTGAACAGAAGCCTTATCGATTCTAATTTTAAAAATTGATTCAATCACTTTAAATAACACTTAACGTTTACAGAAGTCATTAATTAACTTTTGTTTCAAGTATGAACGCTCAAAAATAAAAATTTTTTGCGATTGATTTCAGTTTGAAGGAAAAGAAAAACTTATATTTTTCTCCTTTTTCATACTGAAATCTTTTTCATTGAAAGAATGTCTTTTTTTAGCATTCAAAATCTAATTTAAATAATGTGAAAGACTGTTTTGGCCTATTGCGACTAAAGAAAAACCTTTATTGCATTTAAAAATAATCGCACTAGGCCTTTTCCAACTTAAAAACTGGTACATTCAGGATTAAAATTTAACACACCACTCTACTACAAAACCTGATGACTATTTTCACTTTTTTAAATCTCCTCTAGCATTCATTTGTTTCACTCATCTTTGCGTTTTCTTTGATGGGTTTATAGGAGACTTTAAAATGTGTTATTCGATATATTAAGGACACACGAAAATAATTTTAAACTTCAAAAAAATTTATGTTAAACTTTCCCTAAATGCCTCTCAGGCCCAGTTTTACCATAATTGTATGGAATCTTTTCCTGGTCAATTTTGTCCGAGTTGATTTTCAAAATGAGACTGCAAGGCTTTTTTTTATTACAACTCAAAACTACACAGATTTTTGTGTACTTTGAGGATTATTACTTTTTAAGCTAAGAAATACCAACGTTAAAAAATAAAATCCTCTCATTGCGGTTGCAGAGTTAAGTACACCTTTCACATTTTTACCGAATCGTGACCCATCTCCTGATGATCATTGCGGCGGTCCTTCTTCTTCTTCTGAAAGTAATTATTCTCCTGAGAGTCCACTTGATCTTGCCGGGCATTCTCTTTATGCCAGGTCTAGGTCTCCTCCTGCCAGAAATCCTCCTTCAAGGCTTCCTTCTCCTGACGGACGTGGATGTGGAATTACAAAACTTGCATTCATTCGGCTAACTCCTATTTTGAATCCTTCAAAGACATTTGAACTTCGAAGATACACTTTTCCTGACAATAAAGCAATTAAAATTAAAATAGAATCACAAGCGTTTGCACCTGTGCCAACTGGAAAACAAATTGTATTATCAACATCTAATGGTGACGTCTTCGCAATATTAGAGACTTATAATGTTCTTGGTGGAATATATAAATGTGTCAATCGCATTACGAAACGTGTGAAGATTAGTATGGAAAGAAGCACGATGACACCACTGACCCGAGCAGAAATATATGATATTCCAATAGGTATCCGCCGCCCAATCAATATAAGTTATAAAGTAGAGAATGTCGTAACATTGTCACTTTAACTAGGCATCCATCTTTGATTTCACTGAGTATTGTTCAAGTTTGATAATCATTGAATTTCAATCATTTTAAATATAAAATGTCAATTCAAGACAAAATTATTATAATTTTTAATTATCGTGAGGCTGCGTTTTAAACTCATTTCAATGATATTGATTACCATTAAAAATTTCATATAATTTGCGTTTATCTGTGTCCTGTTCAGTAAATTGTAACCAAAAATACGAATTCTATCTAATACTTGTACGGCATTAATACTAGCCTATACCATTTTCTTAGTAAAGGTAATTAATGAAAAACTCTAGATATCAAAATTAGTTTTATTTTACAATTTCAGGTATAGATTTTTATTCTTTAGCATCCTTGGTTGAAAAAAAAATAAGAAGCAATTTTCTAAGAAAAATCTTAATAAAATGTAATTGTTTAGAGATACATATTGAATAAAATCTGAAGTTTTAAAGTAAGTGATGTTTCTATAATCAAGATTCACTTTACAATTTATAACATAAATAAAAAATTAGTCTATTGTGGATTCACAGAAGAGCGAGATAAAGAATTTAACAACTGAATTTCAAGATCCTTATAAAATAATGCTGCGGTTCACATTCTTGCAGACTTCCTTAATTTTTTAAATTTCTGTGAAAAAAATGTCGTTAAACATAATCAATTTTAAATGATTACACTTTCTGACAGTAGCAAGAAATAAATTTGATGTAAGTTATGAAACACATTGAGTTAGAAAGTTGGGTGATGTTAGCTACCTAGTAATAAATGAATAAATTATTATCCAAATATTGATCCTTTTAAGTAAATGATGACTCAACATAAAAAGTGTAAAAAAATAAGAAGTTTATTTTAATTAAGTCAATTTGAGAAAATACCAATCATTCCAATAGTAACTTTAGTTACTAGTAAACTTCTGTTTTGGATTCTTTTCCAAATCAAACGCTATTGTAGTATAGTCTTCGATCATGTGACTTAACTTATAATTTTAACACAATCAAGTTTTTTCATTAAACTTTTCTGTTTGTCGTAATTCCCATGTTAATAATCTTTTTTAAATTAATATATACTGCCCTCAATCAATACATATATTTTAAAGAAGCAATCAGTGGCTTTTCACTATTAAATGGCAACATATTACAAGTCGTCAAGTTAAAAATTTTGTACCGGTATTTATTGCAGCCTTTTTCTCTAATTATATTAGTCGAATTTCATTAGTAATTAGTGAAATTTCACTAACATAGACTTATAGAGTACATTTACGAAAAAAATTTCATTACAAAATGAGTAAATATCATAGTTTAAAGAAGGAAGATTCAGTAAATTATTTTTTAAGTTCAAACGTTGTCTGGGTGTATCAAGAAATACATTTCATTTAACAAAGTTCAGGAGGGTTTTTTGCAAAGATCTGCAAATTTTGTCAGATAAAAGTGTACTTTTTAAAGTACGATGAGGAAACCTTCAGGAATACGTTTGATGTTGGCAAAAGGTGTAACATATTTTTCAGGTGATTAGAATACTTAAAAAAATTATTAGTGTGTTATAAACAAATTACTGAAGAAAAGTTATTTTTTCCGATAGGCAATGTTAAGCTGATTGAAATTATTGATTGTATTATATGTGAAAGAAATGAATGTTTTTTTACCATTGCTTGAACATAGATATTTTTTAGTAATTGTTTAAACAACTTTTATTGAAAAATGCACAGTTTTAAATAAATAGGCTTAATTTTTGTTTACGTTATCAACTGAGGATGTCTTTTTGATGACTCTTTGCTATGATGCTCTGAAAAATCACACAAATGCAATGTGCAAGGTCGGTGTTGAAATAAACATGCGATTTTTTCTCTTATTTTAACTATATCAAGCTGGTTAATCTTCTAAGGCTTTGCTCCACAGATAGTACAGTTAGACGAAGCAGTAGTTTTGGCGACTGTTTCGCACGCATTTTCATCAATCATCGTGCAAATCAATTCACGCTCCACATAATTTGTTCTACCATTCAACTCAACTTACCTTTTCATTGATTGTGTCACTTGAGCTTTAATATTTCGAAGCTTCATTAATACCAAGATAATAGTTGATGTTTCACGTTCTGTACTATTTTCTAATTTGTCTCAGTCAGGAATTATTCCAGAAGTGCCATAACAACCGTATTCTATTTTTAGTTTAAGCTTCTTTGCATTTTCAGATGGTACAACAGTTTCCACTTTCAACAATCTCTTTGTAGTATAGTCTAGAAATGCTTCTAGTTTAATGTTAGCACCCGTCTTATTGATTTCAATCGCAAAATTTAAAGGATAGCATTCATTTTTGGCATCTGTAATGTGCTCATTAGATGAGAGACTGTCACAATTATGTTGATGTTCACGTTTTATTAGAAGTTTATATTTATTCTTAGTTAATTTGAAGTCCATAAAAAGGGCGAGTGCTTCATCGCCAATGAATGCTATCAGTAGAACACCTGTGTTATGTGATGTACCAGATTGTATATCCGCAGCTTTTTCACTTGATAAACCTTTTCTGATGATATAAGCCACAGTAACCTCATCTACAGTTTGCAAACTTTTAACCATAAAAAATATGGAATGCCCTTATTTTTCCTAGCTTTGTTTTTCTTCAGCTTTTCTTGAAACTCTTAGCCTTACAAGATTTTGAAGTTAAAGCTTCTGAAACCAAAATAACAGCATCCAACCATGACTTATTGTCATGCAGACACTTATCCTTTTTAGAAAAAGAAACATTTAATCTCTCATTGAAAGCAGGTATAAAATATTTAATTAGCCTTTTTCGCACTTAATGAAAATTTAAATTTTCAATTCTTTTTTGATTTTTTTTAGTGGAAAATTCTCCTTTTTTTGGTAAAAAAATATTTTTTGCTTCAAATTTCATTTTTTTTTAGTAAGAATGCATCAGTTTCGTAGAAAAAAAATTTTTTGCTGAAGTAATATTTTTTGTTTGAAAATTTTATTTTTTAGAGAAAATTTGTCTTTGGCTTGAAGATTGAACAATTTTGATAAAATTTTCTTTCTTAAGTGAAAAATCTTTATTTGTTGAAAATTCGTCTTTTTAGTTTTGAATTCCTTTTTTTTTGTATAAATTTCTTTTTTTTTGATTGAAGTATAAACAAAGAAACTTTTTCTTAGAATTTATCTTTTTAGGTTGAGAATTCAACTATTATGTTAGAAATTTCCTATTTTGTTAAAAATTCATGTATTTTAAAATAAATAAATTGATAAATTTAAAAAATATTAATCTGTATCTGAAATACTATTTTATTCGTTCTTAAAAGATTCTATGTTAAAAGTATTTTAAAATTAAAATACTGGTATTTAAATATTAATCATCATGGAAAATAAAAAATAAGTAAAGAAAAAATCAGGGAATTTTGAAAATAAGGGTCTCGGACACCCTGCCTAATTCTACTAGCAATAACTAGTAACATATTTTTGGAAACTAAAAATCACGTACAGTAAGAATGGGAAGAGGGGGTAAAAATATTTCGTTATAGTTTGTTACAGAAGGGAGGGGGTGTCTCAGAGAGGTCCTATAATCCGTTACGTGATTTAAGTACAACTTCAAAATATTTTTTTTTTGTTTATTTGACTTCAAACTAGTCACCAGTTTTCACGTTCCGTTCTTCTTCAAATTTCCATCAAGCAACTGTTACTTTTACTCAACTTTGGGTATTCTCTCGAACGTTAATATGAGACTTTACAACGTGTTACTTAAAATATTTGACCTTTACTATAAAAGAATATAATCCTTTTATCCTCGTTGCAGAAACTCCTTAAATGTGACCTTTTCTGAGAGTTCACATTCTTCTGCCGAACATCCTCTTCGTGGCAGATCCAGGTCTCACTTTGCCTAGTCCGTAACTCCTCCTACCAGGCTTTCTTTATTTGATGGCTCTTGATGTGGACTCGAGTAACTAACATTTATTTGGCTTACTTACCGCACAAATTCATACCGGATATTCGAACTCTGAAAGTACTTTTTTTGGACAATAAGCAAATGAAATTAAAATCATTCTGGCAGACGTATGGGCCTATGCCAACCGAGTAACAAATTGTTTTATCAACATCCAGTGGTAATGACTTTGCAATATTGAGACACACAATAATCTTGCTGGAATATATAAACATTTTAATTGCGTTATGAAACAAGTGAGAATCATTATGGAAAGCAGTAGGGTTACCCTATCAACCCGACAAGAAATCATAGATGTTCCAATAGGTATCTGCCGCCCAATCGAAATGAGTTATAGAGTAGAGAATGTTGTAACATTGTCATATTAACTGGGCAGCTAGCGTCACCTTCACTCAGTATATTTTTAGTTTAATAATCATGGCATTTGAATCACTTTTAATATAGAATGTGGATTTAATCAAAAACTATTTTCATTTGTTGTAATAGCATTGTTGATTCTAAACGTATCTCAATGGTTTTGATTATCGTTAGGAATTTCGTTTAACCTCAGAATAACTGTATCTTGATTAATAAATTGCAACCAAAAATACGAATTCTATCCTAATCATTTTTTATCCTAACAATTTTTTTTATTATACTTGATAATTAAAGAAACTCTAGGAATCAGAATTGGTTTGTTTTCTCCAACCATGATCAACGTTAGAATTTGAATCATAATAGAATAATCAATGGGTAGCGAATTCATGACGGCCGAGAAATTTCATATTTTGTATAGTTTAAAAGTGCAATAAAATATCTTTACTGAAATTTTCTTGGTGCATAATACTTATAATCAGCACTTTAAAATAAATAATTTTGTGAAAAAGCAAAATTTTTGTATTCAAATAAAGTTTATATTCTTTACTCTAATCACATCTACCTGGGAAAGCACTCCACGTTGGCTTACGAGTATCTAAGGTCTTTTTTCTCAAGCGTCTCTCACTATTGTCGCTGCAGTTTTCTGTCCTGGCATACAACATTAGCCTTCTTCAAGTCCACACACTTTCTCATGCAAGCTTTTGTGTCTTAATAGCTTGTAATACCTTTGAGACTTAATGTCTCATTTACCAATGATTCACGTCTTACATTAGACATTGCGACATTTTTAAGAATAAAACAAAAATAATTTATCCCATCAAACAAAATACTCAAAAATATTTGTAAATGTATCGTGGTTGAACAACTTTTGCTTATTTATTTTGTATCTTGAGTCGTTTTTCCGATTTTTTTCGCTTTAATGTTGTTTGAAATTTGTTTTCTAATAAGGATTGCTCGCGAAACAGAAGTGTTGATTTTTTAGTATTTCTTTTGTGGTTGAACCTAGAACCGTTTGTCAAAAAAAAACTGGTTAACAAACTTAATCTTTTTTTATGTTTTCTAAAAACGTGTAGCGAAGCGCAATGTAATCTGCTGAGTCTTTGAAAAGTTATCCAGTATACATACATCGAAGAGAGCGACGACAGATAGACGCACACCATTGTAAAAACTGTTTTTTTTTTCGTTTGAATAAGGGCGTCTAAAAACGTGGAGATTTGAGGAAATCAGCGGCATTGAATTTTCACATAAAGCTAATACTTTTTCATCACAATTAAAATGTAATTATTAAATTATTTTTAAATCAAATTAAAGATAGCAAGACTAGTAGTGAATTATCGAAAAACTATTTGTATTTTTCGGCTTACACTACTAGGACGCATCCCAGTGGACATGAGGTAATTAGATGGTTTTGAGAACGTTTCTGTAACATTCATATAACACTTTGTGCAAATATCGTTTGCCTCCCAGATAAGTGAGAACAAAGTGGAATTTCAGGTTATTAAAGTTCCAGGGGTCGTATTTTGACATCGACGTTATAGATTCTTTTTATTAATTAGAGTTTGATAAATTTTAAACCGGTCTTTAGTCACTAATTTGTTACCTAAGTTGAAAGCTGCTATAAAAGCATACATTTTTGTATTTGTGCTACGTATAATTCGCTGTATTTATTAACATTTCTTTAAAAATGAGAATAATAAGTGAATTTACTGTCAAAAAAAAAATTTTTCATTAGAGATTCATTTACTTCAATTTTATAATTAACATAAGGGAGCCAGCTTACACTGGCGTAATCCTCAAGGTTGATCCACTGCTCCTCTCCCACCTGAAAAGCAGTACTTATTATTTGAACAGCCTTATTAAATAATTAGTCGATTTTAGTTTGAAATTATGAGCTTACATAAGTATAATTAATTTAGATGAACAAATGAGATAACAAATAATGTTATATAAACTGAACATTTTTCAACAATATTCATTAGGTAAACTCTTATTCAAATTCTTCACATTTGACTTCCTGTATTTCAAAGAAATGAGAACCCTGATTGGTAGTCTGTGCTTCTTTTTAGCGATTTGCCCTAATTCTATTGGTAAATATAATAACATCTATACTTCAAATATTCCTTGAATTGCAGTAAATTAGTTTTTTATTCAGAAGTATTCAAATTAAAATAAGTTTTTCTTTCAATGGGAATTTTTTGGGTCGCATGAATATTCCGCAAATTTTGCTTCACAGCAAATACTGAATGTTTAGAATAATTCAATTTTGAAGGCATAGAGCAACTATTCGTTATATTTATCTTTGGGTTTATATATCAAGCAACTATTCGTTTTATTTATCTTTGGGTTTTTTTCCTCTAAAAAATTAATGTTAAGCTTTCCTCAAATGCCTCTAAAACCTAGTTTCCCCTTAATTTTACGTAATCTTTTTCGGTCAATTTTCTCCGTGCTTATTCTCCATATGAGACTGCAAGGCTCATTTTTTATGACAATCAAAACGATACCGATTTTTGTGTTCTTTAAGGATTATCACTTTTTCAAGTAAAAAATACCGATGTTAAAAAATAGAATTTTTTCTTTCTGGTTGCAGATTTAAGTACACCTTTTACATTTTTACCTAATCGTGACCCATCTCCTGATGATCTTCGTAGCGGACATTCTTTTTCTGAAAGAAATCTTTCTTCTGAGAGGTCATTTTATCCTGCCATGCATTCTTTTCGTGTCAGGTCTAGGTCTCCTCCTGATAGAAATCTTTCTCTAAGGCTTCCTTCTCCTGATGGACGTGGATGTGTAATTGAACAACTTGCATTTATTCGGCTTACTCCCATTTCTAGTCCACGCCAGACATTTGAACTTCAAAGATATACTTTTTCTGACAATAAATCAATTAAAATTAAAGCTGGCTTGCAGGCGTATAGGTCTGTGCCAACTGAGGAACAAATTGTATTATCGACATCTGATGGTGACGTCTTTGCTATACTCGAGACTTATAATCTTCTTGGTGGAATATATAAATATGTTGATCGCGTTATTAAGCGTGTGAAAATTAATATGGAAAGCGGTACGGTTACACCATTGACCCGAGCAGAAAACTATAATATCCCAATAGGTATCCGCCGCCCAATCAATATGAGTTATAGAGTAGAGAATGTCGTAACATTGTCACTTTAACTGGGCATCTATCTTTAACTTCACTAAGTATTGTTCAAGTTTGATGATCATAGAATTTAAATTATTTCAAATATAAAATGTAAGTTTAAGACAACATCATTTTAATTTTTAGTCATTGTAAGGCTGCGTTTCAAACTCATCTCAATGATATTAATTACTATTTAGAATTTCATTCAATTCGCGTTGAACTTTGTCCTGTTTAGTAAACTGTAACCAAAAATACGAATTCTATCTAATACTAGTACGGCATTAATACTAGCCTTTACCATTTTCTTGGTGCAGGTGATTAATGAAAAAACTCTAAATATCAAGATAAGCTTGTTTTCTACAATTTTAGGTATAGATTTTTATTCTTTAGAATACTTAGTCGGAAAAAAGAAAAAAAAGCAGTTTTTCTAAGAAAAATCTTCATAAAACGTAATTGTTTAGAGATCAATATTGAATAAAAGGTAAAGATTTGAGGTAAGTAATATTTCTATAATCAAGATTCACTTTACAATTTATAACATAAATAAAAAAATTAGGGGATTGTGAATTCACTGAAGGGCGAAGTGAAGAATTCAATAATATAGAAGAATTTTTTATTTTGATTATGCTACTTTATATAAATCTTAATTTTTGAATTATAAACCAATTATATCAATCAAAAGGATTTATAGAATAAAGAGACTGAAAAAGAGTGTTAAAAAATTTTAAAGGCTCAAGACAATGCACAATAATTAGAAGTAAATCGAAAGAATTTGGATATTCCTATTGCAATCTTTATTTGAAGTAGGAAATTCTAATTTGAAATGATAATAAAATGTGAAGTAACAGTTTATTAGTCAGGCTGACATATACAACTATATAAAATTGTTTTTAAAGTCATCCCCCTGAGATTAAAACCTCATATGAATTATTTTTAATTTACAAATTTCTCACTACAAATTACATTAGTGAACCTTACAAAGCGTGATATAAAATTTAAAATGTGATTATTTTTAACAGCTGAATTTTAAGATCCTTATTAAATAATGCTGCAAATCATATCCTTGAAGACTTCCTTGTTTTTTGAATTTTCGTTCAAACAATTTTGTTAAACGTAATTAATTTTAGATGCTTACAGTTTCTGACTGTAGAAAGATATAAATTTTATGCAAGTAATTAAACACATTAAGTTAGAAATTTGGGTGATCTTAGCTACCTACTAATAAATAAATACATTATTATCCAAATACTGATCCTTTTAAGTGAATAATGACTAAACATAAAAAGTGTGAGGGAATAACAAGTTCATTTCATTCAAGTCAATTTAAGAAAATACTGATCATTCCTATAGTATTTTCAGTTATTAGTTAACTTTGGCTTGGGATTCTTTTACAAATCAAACGCTAGTGTAGTTTGGTCTTTATTCATGTGACTTGGCTCATAATTTTAACACAATTAAGTTTTTTATATATACTGCCTTCGAAAAATTGATATATTTTCACAAAGCAATTAATAGCTTTCCACTATTAAATGGCAAAATATTACAAGTCATCAAATTAGAATTTTTTTAACGGTATTAAGTGCAGCCTTTTTCTTTAATAATATTAGTAGAATTGTGTTAGTAATTAGAGAAATTTTACTAACGTAGACTTATAGAGTACATTTAAAAATAGTTTCATCACCAAAGAAGTGAATATCATAGTTTAAAGAAGGAAGATTCAGTAAATTATTTCTCAAGTTTAAACGTTGTCTGGGTGTTTCAGAAAATACATTTCATTTGACAAAATCAAAAGGTTTTTTTGCTAAGTTCTACAGATATTGTCAAACAAAAGTGTACTTTTTAAAGTATGATAAGGAAAACTTTAGAAACACTTTAAATGTTCGCACACAGTTTAAAATAATTTTCAGCTGCTTAGAATACTCAAAAAAATTGTTAGCGTATTATGAGCAAATTCATGAAGAAAAGTTATTTTTTCCGATTGGCAATGTTAAGTTGATCAAAATTATTAATTGTATTATATAAGAGAGAAATAAATGTTTTATTACCATTGCTTAAAAATAGATATATTTTTGTAATTGTGTAAACAATTTTTATTAAAAAATGCGCAGTTTGCCGACTTTCAAATAAATAGGCCTAATTTTTGTTTACGTAATCAACTAGGGATGTCTTTTTGATGACTCTTTGCTATGATGCCTTGAAATGTCACACGTATGCAGTGTGTAAAGTCGGTGTTGAAATGAACCTACAATTTTTTCTCTCATTTTTACTGTATCAAGCTGGTTTATTTTTTTAGGCTTGACTCCATAGATAGTACAGTTAGACGAAGCAGTAGTTTTAGTGACGGTTCCGCACGGATTTTTATCAATCATCGTGCAAATCAATTTATGCTCCACATAATATGTTCTACCATTCACCTCAACTTAACTTTTCTTCGACCGTGTCACTTGAGCTTTAATATTTCGAAGGTCTATTGATACCAAGTAAATGTTTGATGTTTTACGTTCTGTACTATTTTCCGATTTGTGTTGGTAAGCAATTATTTTAGAAGTGCCATCACAACCGTATCTTATTTTCAGTTTCAACTTCTTGGCGTTTTCAGGTGTTACAACAGTTTTAACTTTCAACAATCTTTTTGTAGTATGGTCTAGGAGTGCTGATAGTTTAATGTCAGCACTCGTCTTATTGATTTCAATTGCAAAATTTAAAGGATAGCATTTATTTTTGGCATTTGCAATGTGCTTATAAGATGAAAGACTGTCACAATTATGTTGATGTTAACGTTTTTTTAGAAGTTTATATTTATTCTTAGTTAATTTGAAGTCCATAAAAAGGGCAGGTGCTTCATCGCCAGTGAATGCTATCGGTAGTACACCTGTAGCATATGATGTACCAGATTGTATATTCGCAGCTTTTTCACTTGATAAACCTTTTCTGATGATATAAGCCACAGTAGCCTCATCTACAGTTTGCAAACTTTCAAACATAAAAAATATGTAATGCCCTAATTTTTCCTATCTTTGTTTTTCTTTAGCTTTTCTTAAAACTTTTAGCCTTGCAAGATTTCTAAGTTAAAGCTTCTGAAACCAAAATTACAGCATCCAACCATGACTTATTGTCATGCAGCAACTTATCCTTTTCGGAAAAAAAACATTCAATCTCTTATTGAAAGCAGGTATGGAATATTTAATAAGTCTCTTTCGCACTAACTGAAAATTTAACTTTTCAATTTTTTTTAGATTTATTTTTTTCAGTTGAAGATTCTCTTTTTTTGGTGAAAAAAATATTTTTTGCTTAAAATTTTATTTTGGTTGAGTAAGAATGCATCAGTTTCGTGCAAAAATAATTTTTTGCTGAAGTAATATTTTTTGTTTATAAATTAAATTTTTTAGAGAAAATTTGTCCTTTGGCTTGAAGATTTAACAATTTAGATAAAATTTTCTTTTTTAAGTGCAAAATCTTTATTTGTTGAAAATTTATCTTTTTAGTTTTGAATTCATTTTTTGTTGTATAAATTGCACCTTTTTTTGATTGAAATATAAACTAAGATACTTTTTCTTAGAAACTCTCTTCTTGGGTTGAAAATTTAACTATCATGTTAAAAATTTTATTGCTTTGTTAAAAATTCAAGTATTTCATTTTAAATGAAGTAATGAATTTGAGAAATATTAATATATATCTAAAATACTATTTTATTCGTTCCTAAAAGATTCTATATTAAAAGTATTTTAAGATTAAAATACAGATATTTAAATAATAATTATCAAAAAAAAAAAGAATTAGTAAAAGAAAAATCAGGGAATTTTAAAAATAAGGGTCTTAGACACCCTGCCTTATTCTACTATCAATAACTAGTAACATATTTTTTTAAACTAAAAATTACGCACAGTAAAAAGGGGAAGGGTGGAGAAATATTTTGTTACAGTTTGTTACAGAAGGGAGGAGGTGTCTGAGAGAGGTCCTATAATCTGTTACGCAATTTATGTACAACTTTAAAATATTTTTTTTTGTGCATTTCACTTCAAACTAGTCACCTGTTTTCACGTTTCGTTCTTCTTTAAATTTCCCTCAAGCAACTGTTACTTTTACTTAACTTTAGGTATCCTCACAAACGTTAATTGGAGACTTTAAAATGTGTTACTCAACATATTTCACCTTAACTATTAAAAAATGTAATCCTTTTATCCTTGTTGCAGAAACTCCTTGAATGTGACCTCTTCTGAGAGGTCACACTCTCCTGCCGAACATCCTCTTCATGGCAAATCCAGGTCTCCCTTTGCCTAGTCCGTAACTCCTACTACCAGGCTTTCTTCATTTGATAGCTATTGATGTGGACTTCAGCAACTAACATTTATTTGTCTTACTTACCGCACAAATTCATACCGAATATTCGAACTTTAAAAGAATTTTTTTCGGACAATAAGCAAATGAAATTAAAATCATTCTGGCAGACGTATGGGCCTATGCCAAGCAAATAACAAATTGTATTATCAAGATCCAGTAGTAATGACTTTGCAATATTAAGAAGCACAATTATCTTGCTGGAATATATAAACATTTTAACTTCATTATAAAGCGCGTGAAAATTAATATGGAAAGCAGCAGGATTACCCCATTAACCCGACACGAAATCATAGATGTTCCAATAGGTATCTGCTGCCCAATCAAAATGAGTTATAGAGTAGATAATGTTGTAACATTGTCACTTTCACTAGGCAGCTATCGTCAACTTTACTCAGTTTATTTCAAGTTTAATAATCATACCATGTAAATCACTATTAATATAGAATGTGGGTTTTATCTAAAACTATTTTCATCTGTCGTTATAGCATTGTTGATTCCAAACATATTTCAATGGCTTAAATTATCGTTAAGAATTTGTTTAACTTCCCATTAACTGTATCTTGATTAATAAATTGCAACCAATAATACGAATTCTATCCTAATTATTTTATACCCTAAACATTTTTCATTACACCTAATAATCAAAGACACACTAAAAATCAGAATTGGTTTTTTTCTCCAACCAGGATCAACGTTAAAATTTGAATCATAATTGAATAATCAATGGGTTGCGAATTCATGACGGCCAAGAAATTGTATATTTTGTATAGTTCGAAAGTGCAATGAAATATCTTTACTGAATTTTTTTTTGTGCATAATACTTATAATTAACTCTTTAAATTAAATAATTTTGGGAAAAAGCAAGATTTTTGTATTGAAATAAAGTCCATATTCTTTACTCTAATCACATCTACCTGGAAAAGCACTCCACGTGGGCCAATGAGCATCTAAGGTCTTTCTTCTCGGGCGTCTTTCACTATTGTCGCTGCAGTTTTCTGCCCTGGCATACAACATTAGCCTTCTTTAAGTCCACACACTTTTTTTATGCAAGCTTTTGTGTCTTAATGGCTTGTAATATCTTTAAAACTTAATGTCTCATTCACTAATAATTCACGTCTTACATCAGACATTGCGCATGAATTGCATGCCAACCGTGTTGGCTTTACTATTATCAGTTTCTTAGTAGTTCCATGTCTTGCTATCGTACAACACCGTAGGTGCAATGTTGGATTACATATTGCCTATTTCCATAATCGGTCACAATAATCAATAACAAAGTAAAAATGCATCGCTTAGTGAATTTTATAACAAAAAGTGTAGCTCTTATTTTATACTTAATGCAAATGTCAGCTTTGTATGTTCAAAATTGCAGTAGCAGTTTTTTTAGAAAAAAATTACCCCCCTCATTTAGAGTATGTACAACCAATTTTTTTTCGAAAGTTTAAAAAAATAGCACGTTTCGAATAAATTTCATGCCGACTCGAAAAAGTAATAATTGGCAGAGCTGTTTTACTTGGTTACGAGAGAAAACACATCGTCTTTGTAAGACACTTTTATGCAATTTAATAATGAAACGCGTTTAGCCGCTGAGTATACTTGATAGCACAACTCCTGTAGACGACAACTACTCACTTTAATTGATATTCGATTGGTCACTAGTTTCCAATTTTCGGTTTAAATAAATAAGCTTTTGCTCTGCAGGCTTACAGTAGAAAAACTTAAAATCATATTTCAGGTAGCATTTTCTACGCGAAATTACCCTTTTTCATGGGGCGCCTAGACTAATATTGCTTTTATTGCTTGCAAGATTTGTCAGAACCATACATTGATGCTGTACACTTTAAAGACTTCCTAAAACTAACTTCTGTTTACCTTATTAAACACTTCTTCTGGGTCAGCAAATGCACCTTGGCCTCTGTGTGATTCATTATTTATTCCTGACCGTAGTTTAAGTCCGTGTTTTAACTTCTAATTTTTTATCATTAAAATGTTGCATTTCCTTTTCTTTTTCTGTGTTTTAGGTCCACATAAAATATGTAGTTTTTTTACGTGCATTTCTCTTTATAATTGTCTTTCCTCAAGATCATATACCACTCTAACATTCTTAGCAACAAGCCTTCACTCATCGTGTGATACTTTACCGGATGCATGCCTTTCGACATATAATGTTTTAGTCGATTTCGCGGCTACTTTATTGTTCATATTTGAGGTATACGCCCAACTACTAGCTTAATGCCAAAAATGCATTTTTAATATGACAATAATGTTTGATAAAACACGTCAGTCCCATTTGACTTTGGTCAACGAAGGCGGAGTTTAGAGACAGTACTAGAAACGAAAGTCATGATTGGTTTGTGCTGCATTCTGAGGATGATGGTTCAATATTTTTTCCCTTATCTTGCATTAATCTGTATTGAAAGCTACCCTGCAAAATCTATCATCTCAATAAATGTATATTAATTGAATTCATGATATGCCGTGATGTTTGAAAATACGCATTTTGTTTTTTTTGTTTTTATGATTGAAATAAGTGTCTGAATGGTAAGTATTTTTTTTTGCATTTCTTTTGTGATTGAACCCAGAACCGTTTGTCAAAAAAAAACTGGTTAAAAAACTCAATCTTTCCTTATGGTCTCTGAAAACGTGTGGCGCAGCGCAATGTAATCCGCTGAGTCTTTAAAAAGTTATCCAGTGTACATACATTAACGATACCAACGACAGATTGACGCACATCATCGTAAAAACTGTTTTTTTTTATGATTTAGAGCGTCGTATTTTGATACCGACATTATCGATTCTTTTTATGAATTGTAGCTTGATGAATTTTAAACAGGTCGTTAGTCACAAATTTGTTATATAAGTTGAAAGCTGCTATAAAAGCATCTATTTTTTTGTTTGTGATACGTACAATTTGCTCTATTTATTAACATTTTTCCAAAAATAAATATAATTAGTAAATTTACTGTCGATAAAAGTGAATTTTATTAGAGATTCATTTACTTCAATTTCATGATTAACATAAGATTGCCAGCTGACACTGGCGTAATCCTCAAGGTTGATCCACTGCTTCTCTCCCATCTGAGAAGCAGTACTTATTTTTTAAACAGCCTTATTAAGTAATTAGTCGATTTCGGTTTGAAATCATGAGCTTACATAAGCATAAATAATTTAGATGAACGAATAAGATAGCAAATGAAGATATATAAAGTGAACATTTTTTAACAATATTCATTGGTTGAACTCTTATTTAAATTCTTCACATTTGAATACCTGTATTTCAAAGAAATGAGAACCCTGATTGGTAGTCTGTGCTTTTTTTTAGCGATTTTCCCTAATCCTATTGGTGAATATAATAACATTCATACTTAAAATTTTTTCAAGTTGCAGAAATTAGTTTTTTATTTAGAAGTATTCAAATAAAAATATGTTTTTCTTTCAATGTGAATTTTTGGGGTCGCATGAATATTCCACAAATTTTGGTTTACCGCAAATGTTGGATGTTTAGAATAATTCGATGTTAAAGGCATAACATTTCAAATTCTTGAATTTTAATCAGAAGTCTCATCAACTTTCTTTTAAAAAGTAATGCAAACACTGCAAATAAAACTTAACGTTACAGAAAATTATTATTATTTCTTCTAATTCCTTCAAATAAGATTCAAAATTTCAGAAACTTCGTGTTTGAAAATCCATGAAACTTTTCATTTATTATTGATCCCATTTGGCTACTTAAAACACACAAATGTGAAATTTGCCACAATTTATAAAATGTTCAAATTTGTGTAAAATTTAATTTAAAAATTTTCTGTTGTACAATACTGATATTTTTAAATTAGCATTGAATAATTCAAAGTTTAGTTTTCATTTTTAATTTATTTTAGGTTCATTTTGAACATTTAAAATGAAAAAAAAATTTATTTCAAAACTATTAGTACTGACTCGTGTTTGATCTTCTCCTTATACTGAAACCTTTTTGATTTGAAGATTTCCTTGTTTTCAAATATGAAAAATTAAATTATTAAAAACTGTTCCAGCCACTTGCAACTGATAAAAAAACCTCTACTGCATTTAGAAATAATCACTCTAAGCATTTTCCAACTAAAAAAATGAGTTGCCTCAGCTTGTTCGATTTCCATCTGATGTATCTAATCTTAATTTATTAAATTTTTTAAACTCTTTTGCGTCTATCCCATCTTAATAAACGTCTACTTCCTTTACAGAAATTTGCTAACTTTTCAAATGCAGAAAAGTTGAATGTCTAATCTTTTTCTCTTGAAAATCTGCTTTTCATTAATATGCTATTTAATTCTATTTATCTACTTTTCCAATCTACTAATAATAACCTACTATTTATTGATGATAACTTATCATAAATTTTCGAAATTTTTCGAAATTTAAAAACAATTTGCAATCGATGATTTAGGTCAGTTTAGGTTTTAGAGTTTTAAGGTCAGTCAGGGCCCAAATAATGCAAAGCACAATCTTTTTGAAACGTAGGTGAAAATTCACTTAACACTAAAAAATACTAGACACAAGAAACAAACTTTCAAAATTATAAAATTTTCCTGTATGAAGAAAATTGGTCAGAGAAAAATTCACTTAAGTATTAAGTAAAGCTAAGGCACAAACCTATTGTGGGGAACTCAAAATGCAATTGAGTTAAGGCGAGTTCGAATGGGAAAAATAAATATTTTTTTTGGTACAAGGACCCAAATGCTGTAAATTTAGTATTAAAATTCAACACTCTAACTATTCTACTACAAAACCTGCTAACTGTTCTTACTCTTTCAATTTCTCTAAGCAACCATTCGTTTCATTTATCTTTGGGGTTTCTTCCTCTACTAAATTAATGTTAAACTTTTCCTGAATGCCTCTCAGACCCAGCTTCACCTTAATTTTACAAAATCTTCTTCGGTCAATTTTCCCTGTGCTTATTCTTAAAATGAGACTGCAAGGATCATTTTAATGACAAATGAAAACTATACCGATTTTTGGGTACTTTAAGGATTATCACTTTTCCAGGTGAGAAATACCGACGTTCAAAAATAAAATCCTCTCTTTCCGGTTGCAGATTTAAGTACACCTTTTACATTTTTACCTAATCGTGACCAATCTCCTGATGATCTTCGTGGCAGACATTCTTCTCCTGGAAAAAATCTTTCTCCTGAGAGGTCACTTCATCCTGCCATGCATTCTTTTCGTGTCAGGTCTAGGTCTCCTCCTGACAGAAATCCTCCTCCAAGGCTTCCTTCTCCTGACGGACGTGGATGTGGAATTGAACAACTTGCATTTATTCGGCTTACTCCCTTTGCAAATCCACGCCAGACATTTGAACTTCAAAAATATACTTTTCCTGACAATAAATCAATTAAAATAAAAGCTAACTTGCAGGGTTTTAGGCCTGTGCCCACTGAAGAACAAATTGTATTATCGACATCTGATGGTGACGTCTTTGCTATACTCGAGACTTATAATCTTCTTAGTGGAATATATAAATATGTTGATCGCGCTATTAAACGTGTGAAAATTAATATGGAAAGCGG
>JAUELO010056958.1:0-19077 GCA_032357855.1 Amphibolips quercusostensackenii | reverse complement strand
TAACTGGTCAAATTCCTTTGCACTGGTGAGAGATGCAGCAGGTGAGAGATGCCGCAGGTGTGACATGCTGCAGGTGTGACTTGCGGCGAAGAGACTTGCCGCATGTGACATAATAAGGAGCTCCGTCGATCCTTGTCTGCAGGGGTTCTTTGTACCTAATGAGGTCTGAAATGCCGAATATAACTTTTTTTAAATTTAGCACTGAGTAATTTATAAATATAATATTCGAAATCTGTAAATGATGACGATTCCAGCGGTATGGCATGTACCTTGGAAAGGTGAGAATTGAAGAATAAATGTCTCAGTTTATGAAAAATTTCATTAAAAAATTTTTCAGCATATTCAACTTAAACACTGCAGTAGCTTAAGTGTATTTGGTTCTACATTTATTTTTTTCACTTGAAAATTCATATATTTAGTTGCAAAATCACTTTTTTTGTTACAAAATTTAACTACACGGTAGACAGTAACACTACTTTTTTTAATTTATTTTTTTGTTCAAGGTTAATTTTTTTGGTTGAAAATTTAATTATTTTGTTGAAAAATAGTTTTTTTTTGTTAAAAATTCTCTTTTTCAACCAAAAATTTAACTATTTAATTTTTGTCTGAAAATTGGTTTTCATTCCCTTTCCTTGAAATTCTTGAAATCTCTAGATATACCTTAAAATATGTAGAAATATGTTAAAGTTTCTTTAAATTTCTAGAAATAGTTATTTATCTAAAACAGTCATTGACTTAAAAATTGTATTATTTGCTTAAAATTGCAATAATATTATTAAAAAGTCATCCCTTTTGGTTTAAGAATAAATTTTCTGTTGATTTTGAAAAACGACAAAATCTCCTATTTTTGTTATTCACATAAACATAAAATTCATCTAACAAAATTTATGATGTTTATCAATGAGTTTTAAAACTGAGCTGGAAATGACCCTATACATACTTTTGCAGTGTGACACAGTGGGATAACATCGGAAAACATTTTCCACTGAAATAAAAAAACGGAAAAATGAATTATTTTTTGCTATTTGCATTACCATAAATGTTTAAAAAAGCAACTTAAAAAAACTTTGTCATTTGTTATGTGTTGTGTTATGTTATTTATTTAAAAAATAGTACTTTTTGTTTAAAAATTATATCATATTATATAAGTTATACTTCTTGGTTTAGAAGTAACTTTTTGGTTGACTATTTAAATGGGTTGGTTAAAATTTCAAATATTTGTTTGAAAATTAAATTTTTTTAAATTTATGATTAATTATTAATAAATTATTTGCTTTTTTTTATATCAAGATAAATTTTTTGGGTTTTTTTGTTAAAAATTTAATTCTTTGACGGATGACTTCTTTTCGTTTGAGAATTTAACTATTTTCTTAATTAGTCATTTTTTGGTTGAAAATTAATATTCTTGGTTGACAATTTAACTGGGTTGGTTGAAATTTCAACTATAAATTTATTAATTTCCTTGGTGAAACATTTATTTAATTTGGTTAAAAATTTCACTATTGTGTTGAATAAATTCCATTTTTAGCTCAACATTTATTTTTTTTTTAGTTGTAAATTCATGTATTTAATTTAAAATACACATTTTTCATTAAAATTCAACCAAATAATAGAAAGTAAAACTACTTTTTATAAATTAATTTTTTCTGTTTAAGATTAATTTTCTTGGTTGAAAATTAAATTATTTTGTTGGAAAACAGTGAAGATAGATTAAAGCTACTGCAATGGATTTTAGTAAAATATTTTAGAAACCCACAAAATCTTCTATTTTTGCTATTCAAATCACTATAAATATTTTTAAAAAAACTCAAAAAGTTAGGTCACATGAATTTCTTCAAAAGTAAATGCTTCATTTTTTTAACGAAGACATCCAAAATCGGCCAAGAATCGCCTTTTACAAGTTATTTAGAAGCTTCTTCTTACATTCTTAATCTAATGAGAAGGTATGAGTTTTATGCAAAACTTGACTGCCCTAGTTTTCATTAAATCTCTTCTTCTTAAGACCCCCTGAGTCAGAAAAAACTATTTCCACGTGGGTGTCTGTCTGTCTGTAGTCTGTAGTCTGTGGGCACGATGAATTTCGAAAAAATGATCAGATAGATTGAGCTTTGGCCCACGTTTTTAAGGCCAAAAGGAAAAGGAGAAGTTCGTTCTTCATCTATTCCGGACCAAAATTCAAAAAGTAAAAGCATTCTCAAAATTTTTGAAAACACTTTTTTTCAAGATTGAAAAATTCTATGCACAGGTATTGGTAGTACTCAGAAAACTGAACAATTTATCATTGCAACTTTTTTTATGAAAAGAAAATTTTTAAAGTTATAGCATTTTTAGAATAAAAAAAAAAACAGAAGAAAATGCAACTTTCAGACCAAACGGCGCACGATATAAAAAAAGTGAAGTGAAAAAAAGCTTTTTTTCAAAGTCCTACAAGACTATCATAACAAATTTTGTAATTTTTTCAAAAAATTAAAAATTTCATCTTGATTGCAAAGAAAATAATGAAAAACTAAGAATTTCGCTTTGCGGTCGAACTGTGCAAGGTACAAAAAAAAATTGTTGAATACAAATTATGCCACCAAAAAAGATGTACACATTCGTTAGTAATTACTTTTCGATAGGACGCGTAGCTTTTGCTTTATTTGTAAAAACCAGCATTAGAAATCAAAAATAAAAATTTTTGGACAAATGACACAAGCTACGAAAAAAATAAGAAGACAAATGTTATTTACCCAAAAATAGGCTACAAATTTGTTCTGAATCATTTTTTGATAGGGTACATAGTTTTTGTTTTAATTGTGAAAAATGGCATCACAAAATATAGCGGTCTGCTTTTAATTTTAAATATATTTTTTTCTATGATTGAGGAAACCACTCTCATAATAATTATATTATATAATTATAACAAAAGCTATCGTAATCGTGCAGAAATTCTGCCGTGCCTAACAATAAAAAATAAATTATTGTTATCATATAAATAATCAGAGAATTATATAAATACATATGGAAAATTCAGCGTGAAGCTCGGATATTGTAATGAGAATGTGTTTCTTAAGGCCAATCTTCCTTTTTAATCAAAAATAAAAGCAAATTTTAAAATTACTTCAATCGTAGAGATTTAGACAATTTTATTATATTTGCAAGTAAACTTCTTCTTTCTATCTGAGACGATCACGAAGTGCGAAAACCGAAAAATGCCGAGCACGAAGCGCAAGACAAAAAGTATTCGAGTGCGTAGCGCGAGATACATTAAGTACCGAGCGCGAAACGCGAGGTATATATATTATCGAGTTCAAAGCGCAAAATACAATAGACACGCGCCCTAGACGCCCTCAAACTTGCGAGCGAAGCGGGCCGCGCGCGACCAGAATGCAGATTTTTTTTAAATTTCAATTTAAGGAAATTCCGTGTAAAATAACATACCGTTGAAATAGTCATCTTTCACAGATTTCGAATATTATATTTATAAATTACCAAGTGCTAAATTCAAAAAAGTTATATTCTGCATTTCAGACCTCATTCAGGTACAAAGGACCCCCGCAGATTAGGATCAACGGCAGCAGTTCGGCTATGTGAGGGGAAATTGTGTAGTGGGGAACCGTTTGCACGTTCTCAACTCTTTTTAAATTAGGTCGTGATCAAGGATTTCCTTTAAATACAGAAGATATACAGAAAATCCATAAATGAGTACGAAGGGATTGTAAGCACAATGCATACTAATTTTAAGATCACATGTATACACACCGAGTCGGGCTACGTCCACTGATCAGGTAAGCGGGACGAGTCGGGAATCGATCCTCTTAACTATGGACCCCACCGGCAGGGCCTGATATTTCTAGGAATCAGGTAGCTAGGTTGGGACCCAACAGTTGACATCTGCAAAAGATTAAAATTTTACAGCCTCAGAACTCTTAATTTTTTATAATAAATTATTTGCTAATTCAAAATTCTGTACCTGTCTATCTGAAAAACTGCAGAAATATACAAGTATCCGTGAAAAGATTAAAACAGCCATTTTCTACAAGTATCTAATACAACTTTGGCGATAGGTAAAAATGGACAACATTTTTAGATGCGCTATCTAAGGGACATCATTACTGCGCTAAAACAGAACTATTAATCCATAAAAAATTAATACGATAAGGATAAGTAATATACAGATTCTGTAAAAATTTAAAGCGGTAAAGTCATGACCCTCGGAGATCTTGGGTGCCTTTTGCTGTCTATGGCTTGAGTTCGACGCAGAGGCGAAAAATTTTGACACGCAGACGAAAAATAAAGTCTCGTTGGTGGCCAGGGGCAAGAATAATAAAAACGTCTTGGCTATGAATTGGACGAAGACTTAGACAAGCCGAATTATATTTACTTATAGATCAAGATTCATCATTTTAGTTGAAAATTCATTTTTTTAGTTAAAAGTTCTACTACTCGGCTAAAAATAAAATTTTTAATTAAACACTTTAAATAGGTGAAAAATTTATTTTTCTATTTAAAAATTTAACTTATAATGTAGAAAATTCAGGTATTTAATAGAGAATTTTTGTTTTTTGTAGGAAATAATTGTCCATGGTTGATAGTCAAAATTGATGATTTAAAATAAAATTTGCCTCTTGGGTTAAAATTCAACTATTTTAATTAAGATTGATTTTTAAAAATAATTTTTCAAACTTGAAACTTGATTTATGGTTAAAAATTGATATTTTTTAGTTAAGAATGATGAACTTTCGCACAGACGTGCACCTATTTTTAAGGTTGAAAATATAAGAAAGAACATTTTTATTTTCAGACCATGAAAATCTATGGTGCAATAACTATGCCAATGAATTGATAAAAAAACATAAAAGAAAGATGATTTTCGAGTTAGACTTTAAGAAAAACCAGCCCACAAGACAATATTCAGAACGAAGATGTAATAACCAATATGAAACAAGAAATTTTTTCATCCTATTTTTTAGTGCAATCTCACAGAGTTTTAAAACATTGCTAAATAAATTGAAAATTAAAATCGTTTTTTGAGTTGACTCAAAATTAAATGTATTTATAATTCTTGGCAAAGACGATGTTTAGTTTAAGGGCTTCATAGCCCCTGGCGAAAACCACTATACTTTCGGTCAGGTGTTCGCCGTACTTCTATGCCGAGAGGAGTAGTAAGAAAGACAAAGGTGAGGAGTAGAAAAATTATTGGGGAGAGAGAATATCAAAGGAATGTATGAGAGGAGTAGTAGGAAAGGTGAAATAAAAGAGGTTTAATTAGGGGAAGTAGAGAGTGGAAGAAGAAATTAGGATCAGAAAATTATGCGAAGGAATGCAGGGGTAAGGAAGTATGTTAGAGATAGTAGGGTAGGTATGGGAAGGCCAAAAGAGGAGGGGTAGGTACGGGGTGTTCAGAAAAAAGGACCTAGGTCACTAGAGATGGAATTATGTGAAGAAATGTAGCAGTAGAAAAGTTAGGAATGTGTAGTGGGTGTATTTAAGAAAGGCCAGTAGGTAAGGGACAATAGTGATGGGCAGGGTGAGTAAAAGTGAAGTGGTCAAATGCGGGGTAGTTGGTGGAAAAGTCCAAAAATAGCTACTTTTGGTGAGGATGTTAAGGGACAGGAGGGAAAGTATGTTAAGGTCAGGCAAGTGAGTGGTGAAATAGAAGTGTAAGGAGGGGGAAAACTTTGGCTAAAGAAATAGTTTGAAATTTTTGTTTACAAAACCAAGCGAACCTACAAATTCTTATAGTGAGTCAGTTTAGCTTCCCTTTCCTCCTTTGACGCACATGGCATCGCTGTTTTAATAAAATTTTTTTTAGCCGCGTAATCACTATAGGTTTTGTTTGTAGATATAGCTGCTGTAAGAGCTTCACGTTGTTTTCCTACATTTTCCCACCTAGCTTTTGCGTCCTCGTTAATTTTGTCACACTGTTTATCTGCTTCATCTTTCTGTATGCCAAAAAATGCTACTAAAGTTTCTTTGTCGGTCCATCCTTCTGACCTGGGTGGATGTATAGAACCATAGCCTACTGTTTTGCCTTTTGAGAATCCTGAAAATAAAAAAAAAATCATATTATTAATGGAAACTTTTGTTATTTTATGAACAAAACAGTTTCTAAATAAAAGATCATTTACAAATTAGGTAAGACGATTTACAGCCAAAAATCAAACGGTAAAATTTTCAGTAAAAAAAAATTAATTTACTACAAAAAAACTGGTTTTTAACACACAAGTTAAATTTTCAACCATAGAAATAATTTGTTAACCAAATATTATTTAAGAAAATAGTTGTATTTTAAACAAACTAACAAAATTCTAACCATAAATATCCATTTTTAATTAAGAAGCTTAACTTTGTAGATGAAAGTTGTAGTTGAATTTTCAGTGAAAAATATTCCTTGACAAAAAAAAAAAAGAATTTTTGATAAAATATTTTAATTTTCAACCATGGAGTTGCATGTTTAGACCAAAATATATACATTTTCAACAAAAAAAGAAGTAGCTGATATTTCTCCCAAGAAAATTTTTAATGATAAATAAAAATGGTTATTGAAGCTTAGAATCCTAATCATCCCTGGTGGCCGTGCATAAGTGCTCGCCGGGCGCGCCCGTAGAGGCAAAGATGGCCACCCGTCTGTTGTGACAGGGACCAAGCCTGGTAGTAAGTCTGCACACCTCAAGATTTGCAGTTAACAATTAAGCCTGGATGACTCGGTACTCAGACTAGACAGTACCGGCAGTTTTGACGTATCCCGCCACCCAAGGGAAACCGGTTTCTCTTGTCCATCGTTTCCCTCCTTGTTTAAAGTGACGACCCTTAGTCGATGTTATGACGCCGAATCAATTCCCATCTGCAAGAATAGTCCATGTGCCCTCTTTGCACCTACATTGTCTTCAAGCGCAACCTCAGGACTCGCTCCCTCATTCTTAGGCTGCGAAGAAAGTTTCTTGTTAAGTACGTACGGATTAATCAACATATAACGTTCAAGGTCCCTAATGTGGGCCTTTTTAAGTACTTCCAATTTATCTTGGATCTCATAAACTACCGGACAAATGTCCTTTACAACCCTTAACTGAGCCGCATATTCAGCGAAAAGCATTCTATCATCATTTCAAGAGCAGAAGACAAGGTGTGAGTTTTACGCCAGACAATGTTCCCTACTTGATAACGAATTTCCCGTCTGCTGCAGTGATCGAATCTTGCCTGTCGATCCGATGCTAGATCCAAATGGTGCGCAACTAAATCTCTAAGAGCTAGAAATCGTTTATTACTACACTTTCCATCTTCTGCTGCTAAGGCCACGATATCAGGGTCTTTCTCTTCCTGTCTTCCCAATGACTTGGACAATCTAGACTCTCTACCATAATTAAGAAGCGCTGGGGACACTTGATTGGAACTATGTACGGCTGTGTTGTATGTGAAGCGGAAATCAGGAAGGTGCTTATTTCAACACCGATTATCACGTTCTACAGAAGATGATATCATGGTCTTTAGCGTTCGATTTATCTGCTCTACCAGATCAGCTGGCGCATGATACGGTAGGGTAGTTGAATGCGTGATTCCCAGTAATCATGTCTTGGAACACCAATCTATAGTGGTAACCAGAGCGACTGTGTAGAAGCGGACCAATTATGTCCATAGCTACCACGATCAAGGTTGCTCCGTAATGATTTGTGTCGGCTTCTAACTCAGGTAGCAGTGGAGCAGTGAGGTTTTTAAGGCGATGACAATGGAGCCGGTTGTCCTCTAATTTCTAGTCCGGAAACTGATATGGCATCTCTTGGACCAACGTTGTCCTTAGGGTATAACAAAGATCATCTGTATTAAAAATGACATATACTACCTCTTGATCCGGCTCGAACATACGTGAGCGCACATCAAGATTATTAAACTGTACCGCTGCAGAGACATCTTTCGCAAAAGTCGCAAACTTCCTCAAAATTTATTAACAAAAAAAGCACTAAACGATATCTAAGTTCGTAACTTCATAATTGTAAGAATAATAATATATTATTCATATGACTTGTATTATTATTATGTTATTGTAATAATTATAATCAGTTGAATTATTTATATCATTTTAAACTTAGATCTTTGATCTGCCAGAGAATAATGAATACTTCTTTGAGAAGAGAAAATTGAATTATGTTTTAAGAAACATAAAAATTTGCATTTTACTATAAAGTCGAGAAAAGATGAAAATAAAGTCAGAAAAGCAAAGTTTTCACTCTCATAAAACTAGGAACAAGTCACTTGACGCTTCTCTCGAACTTGATTTTTTTTCAATTTAGAAAATAATATTATTCTATTTGAAAGTTAAACAAAATTTCCTACTGGTTCAAAAATTATGATAATTTGTTTTAGTGTGCACATTTTGCAAGTGAAGAATAATAAAAAATTAGAAATTTTAACAAATTATTTTTATACAATTAAAAACTTTTTTAAAACGTACACAAATCATGTTGTTTTTATCCAAAAAAGATCAATTTTCAACCAAAAATAGATTTGTTTAGTTTTCATTTAACAAAATAAATTTTTAACACAAAAAACACGAATTTTGAACCATAAAAGTAAATTTTTAACTGAAACGATGAATCTTAAGCTAGACAAATTAATTTTTACCAAATGGTAGAATTTTCAACAAAAAGTATCAATCTTCAACATAAAAATTAATTTTCTATGAATAAAAAAATTCATAATCAAAGTACATAAATTTTCAACCCGGTGGTTTAATTTTTGACTAAAAAAAATATCAATTTACAACAAAAATAAAAAAGTGCTATTTTTGTTTAAAATTTAATTTCTTACCAAAGAAAAGCTTTCAAAAAATGGATAAATTTCCAAATCTACAGTATGAATTTTTTACCAAAAAGGATGAATTTCTAATATGATCGTTGACCTTTCAACAAATTAACATAATACGGAATCAAAAACGTTGCACTCGCAACTAAGGATGTAATAATCGATTTTGAAAAAGAAATAGTTGGATTTTCTTCTCCAATTATTATCTACCAAATAGATGAATTGCTATCTTAATGATAATTTTAAAAGTGCACTTTTAATATAAGACATGAATTTCTAACAAAAATTATTTATTTTCCATTAGACATACAAGAACTTGACCAAACAGTAGAATTTTCACAAGAAAAATTAGTTTTTAACAAGAATGACAAATCTTCAAGAAGTAAATGAATTTTGAACCAAATCGTTAAATTTTTAACTAACAAGATAATTTAATAAGTGGGAAAATTAATTTAATACAAAAAAAGTGAGATTCACAACAACATATTGGAATAATTTTTAAACAAAATAATTAAATTTTCTATCAAAATTATGCATTTTTAACATGAAAATATATTTTTAACATAATAGTTGGATATTCGACAAAAAAGATAATTTCTTAACCAAAAAAGAACCAATTGTCAGTGAGCTGGTTCGATCTTTAAAACAAAAATAATAATTCTTATACCAAAAAGTATACTTTCTTTTAAAAAGATCAGTTTTAAACTTAGAAAATTAATTTTGTGCCAAAAAAATTCAAATTTTCAACACCATCGAAAAATGAATTTTTATCAAAATAGTTGAATTTCCAACAAAAAATATGAATTGTCATTAAAAAAAACGTCAATAAATTTTTAGCAGAATAGATGAATTTTCAACAACAAAGAAATATTATCAAAAAAAAGGCGAATTTGCTATAAAGTAGTTCAATAAAAAAAGTGTATTCAAGAACATTAATTTAATACCAAAAAAGTCCAATTTTTAACAGAAACGATTAATTTTCAACCGAAAATGTAATAGTTGCATTATTAATTAACAAGATTAATTTTTACAAGAAAAATTTAAGAAAGTAGTTTAATTTTAAATTAAAGAAACAATTCTTTAACAAAAATGATGAATCTTTAAAAAATTGAGTGAATAAAAAAGTCGAGTTTTCGATGAAAGATATGATTTCTCTCCCAAATAGTTAAATCTTGAGCTAAAAAATGTACATTTCTGTCTAAAAGTGATTTTTTTGAAGTTCTTGTTTAGAAATCTAAATTTCGATAAAAAAACAAATAAAAAGAATAGTTAACTTTTTCAATCAAATAAATCATTTTTCAACTAAGATGACGACTCATGACATTTCCACAAAAAAACACAATTTAATAAAATAGTTGCATTTTCAACCAAAATGTCGAATAATTATTGTTTAAAACGAATAGTTTAATTTTTATCAAGGGAGTTGAATTTTCAACAAAAAATTATTTTTCAGACAATACTGAAAAATATTTTCATTCGAAATGGTAATCTTACAGGCCAGAAGAACGAATTTTCTGCAAAATAGTTGAATTTTCAACACGAAAATATTTAAAAAGTTTTTAAAACAATTAAATTAAGTGAAAGCGCTAAAAACTAAGCAATTCTATTTTAAACAAGCTGTTACCCGCGGGCCGCTTTGCTGCCCTATGGACAACCTCCCCCCTCTACTACCGTATAACAATGGAAGCGTTGTCCTAGTAGTTTACATGCGAAGTTTAGTGGCAATTCATGCCCGCGCTTGCACCTGATGCGGCAAAATACATACGCACACACATTCAACTTTACATATGTATATATGTGTGTGTGCGTGTGTTACCTGCGGGCTCAGCCCCCGAAAACACTTGGCCGCGGCCGTTTTGCCGCCACGAATTTTTGCAAAATCACAATCTGAGACTATCATTTAAACATGTAGGAGTCTCTCAGAAGTGTACTTGCGCCGCGGGGCCCCGCATCTGCCTTCTTATCTCCTTACGACCTGTATAGGAGTCTGAAGAATATATTTGCAAAATTTAGTGCTGATCAGTCAAAAACTGTGGCAGTGCCCTTCTTCCCCCCATCTGCCCCCAATACTCTTACGACCTGTCTGAAAACCCAAAGAATATGTGTGCAAAATTTAGTGCCGATCATTCAAAAGCTGCGGCAGTGCCCCCCCCCCCCGCTTTCTCTGACGATCTGTTGAGAGTCCAAAGAATATTTATGCAAAAATTTTTGCTGATTGACCAAAAATTGTGAATATGCGAAAGCATCGTTTGTTTCAGGCTACTTTATTTTATATATTATGAAACTATGCCCCCTACCCCATTTATCAGCCACATAAAATTCTTGCGACCTGTCTGGGAGTCCAATGAATATGCATGAGTAATTTGATGCCGATAGGACAAAGACTACAGCGGCCACCCTTCTTACTAATCGGGGAGGGGAAAGCAATTACGGCTTGAGGGTTTGTGGGGAAACCCCTACAACCTCTTCAGAAGCCCAAAGAATTTACGTAAGAAATTGGTGCTAACTGAACAAAAACTGCGACTGTGACCCCCCACCAAATCTGTGGGGGCAGATAAGTGGTAAGTGATAGAGAGAGGGCATACTCTAACGTACTATCTGTGAGCCTAAGAAATATGTGCACGTAATTTGGTGCAAAAAAAAAAAAAAAAAAACTTCGGCTGTGCCCCCCCCACCCTCCCTTCCACCAGCCAATCTGTGAAAAGCGGATATGACCTAAGAGTTGCCGTACCCTTTGGTTGGGGTACAAGGGGGGTACTCTCACGACATGCCTTGGACCCTAAAGAATATGTGTGCTGAATTTGGTGCCAATTGGACAAAAATGGTAGATTTGCATATAGATCATACATTTTAGGGCACTTGATTTTATATATTTCGTAACATATTTATTTTTTTTGAAAAATTCACAAAATGTAGAGTTTAGTTTAGATATTAAAATTTTTTCACCTTCATGAGTTTAAATTATTACATTCCAATCGTGACAAATGTTTGCGAACCGGGAAATGATTAAAAATTATTTTCTTGATTAAAATGATCAATCTAAAAATTAAAGTGTTAAACTCAAACTAAACACCTTAAATTTATATTTTAGTGTAACCGGGGATAGAATCCTAATCACTGAATATAATTTTAGTGATTTTACGGGTTTTTCTTAGTGATCGAAGTTCCCGGTTATTTTTAATGATCCGAATTGTAAATCTCAGTAACGAGAACCTATTATTTGATTTATGTTTATGGTAGATTATCCTAAAAAGTGAGAAATCCCGAAAGGTTTTTAAAAAGGGCACTAAATCAGAATCTTTTCCGAAACCTATAAGAAGCCCAATTTGTGACAGATTTCGAAACTTTCATAATAAAGAAATGAATTTATTACTGAACCTTCTGATGCTTAAGCTGTTGTGACAGTTGCTCAAGCCCTGGATAACACTAAAATTAGTTTTATTACTAAAGCAATCAGATTTTTTAAAAGCATCCTTGACTAGACTGGCCCTCTGACTTTGGTCTCATTCTATTTTGGTCAGTTATTTATAACTGTGTCGTGTCTTTAAAAACAGCTCAACAACTGAATTACAATTTTCTTTTTATAATCGACATCTAGAAGAAAAACGGCATCTAAAAGAAAAATGTCATCTAGAAAAAAAATGGCATTTGCTGCGACTCTTTGTGTCATTCTCGAGGCGACTTCTCAAAGTGGCGAAACAGTTCTTATTGTAAATAATTACAAATTTCATTTCACGAAAATTTTGTTTTCTGGAGATGAAAAATGAACATGAAGTGATCGAAAAATGTAAGCCTTTTTTGCATACTTCGAGCAAATCTTCGTAAATTATCAACTGTAACAATAGTAAATTAGACCATGCTCATGCTTCTTCTGATGTTCGGCTTTTGTTAAGACAAGCACTATCGGCAAGTGTAAAAAGAAAATTTATTGACTAGCCTGGCAAAAAACCCGCGTAAATTATAAATTCGTCTTCAAGCAACGCGCATAAAAATGTGAGAATGGATGATATTACGTGTGCGCGTGAAGCTCCTTTCCTCCACCGTCAAAAAAATACTTCCACAATATCTTAAGATATCAACAAAGCACACAAAAACTTGCGAGACCTAATACCGAAACAAAATTAAATGATAAAGAATTTGTTTAAATTAGTGATGAAAACACAAATATAATTTTCGCGACAAACAAAAATTTAGAGCTCCTCTTAAAATAAAAGGCGAGACATTTGACTGTTGCACTAAGTTTTTTTACACTTCTGGCTTTTTGCCTAATCAAAGATAAATGCAAAACAATCTATAAAAAAAAAATGTTCTCAACCCTTTTTATATTAGGTCGTGATAAAGGATTTCTTTTAAATTCAAAAGAAATTACAGTGGATTTTAAACTCGGTATTAGTGCATTAAAAATTGCTGTAAAAATTTACTTTAAAAATTATAAAAATTATAAAATTTGCAAAGTTTTTAATTTCTAGTTAAAAAGTCTTCAAAACTACGTATACATTTCAGCTCCAAGCCTTCCAAATTGAAGTAATATATAGAAAATCTATGAATAAGTACGAAGGTATTGTAAGTCTAATCGATACTAATTTTAGGATCTCAGGTGTACCCGCCGAGTCGGGCTAGGTCCACCGAGCAGGTAAACGGGGACAAGTCGGAGATCGCCCCTATTAACTATGAATCCCACCGGCCAGGGCGCACCCGAATTAAGACAACGGTCAACCACCCTTACCTGTCTAAATTCAAATTAAGCCCAGCGGTTGAGTAGGCCCCTTTTGGTTGTTCTGAATTGAGTTGAAACTGCTTCACCCAATAGAAGTATGAATATGAAACTAGGAATTATCTTATACAAGCAAAATTATATTCTTCTATACAATAAAATAGATTTGAAACTCAAGAAATGTAATAAGAAATATTTATATTTTATTTGAAATGAATGTTTTATAAATAAAATAAATAAACGTATTTCTTCTTTATTATAAAATAAAAATTAAGCAGTATAGATCGGAAATATAATAGGAAAATATATAATTAAAAAAGTCTGATTTATTGCCGAATTTTCGTTAAAAAAACAAAACACATCTCAGGTTATTATGTCCTAATACATATTTACAGATTCTTAATCTACTTGTTTTTTTTCTTTATAACTTAATATTTTCACTGTAAAAAATATATTATAATCAGGCCGGCTTTCAGTTTCAAAGCATAATCCTCAAAAACAGTCCTAATTCAATTTCGTATTTGGATTTAATAAGTGACAAGTTTCCTAGGTTTTTCTTACTGATTTTGAGTTTCTTAAAAAATTATTATTTGTTGGAACAATTTTTTTTCGCTTGTAAATCGTAAGCATTCATTATATTTTTGAGTAAATAATAGAGATGACGAGTTTCAAAAATAATATTTCTTCTTTAACATATTTGGTAATTATTTACACAATTTTAATTTGTTTATACAATATTTTCTCTTTAAATCGCAAAAAGTTATTATTTTCTAGAATTAATTACACAATTATTGAATGTTTAGAGTAATATACCTTCTTAATCTAAGTTGGCAATTATTTAAGCAATTTGATTTGTTTAAATAATTTTTTTTTTCACTTTTTATCTTAAAAAATTATTACCTTCTGGAATAAATAAGGGAATTAGGGAATAATAAAAGTGATTAATTATGAAACCTATTGCTTCATAACGACGCTGCACGTTATTTATTTATGAGAACCTCGTTCTGCAAGAAAATAAAGAAATTGATAATTTATGTCTTTCAAGTAATCACGAAAAGTATTAAATTAAATGCTTATTAAAAAAAGTTTAATTTTGAAAATACAAATTGAGTTCATTTCAATTTTCATGCTTTTAAAACTTTAACTTTATTGGCATATTAAAAATCTAAAATTTATGCACTGATATTGTACAATTATATTTTTAATTCAAAATGTATGCATTACAAACTATTAAATTTTTTGAAATCATATCTTGATGGTTTTATTTCAAGATGTGTTTGCAATACTAAATAATTTTTTGTTATGTTAGTACTTATCTTCAGGAATTATTTGTAATTTTAATAAAAAATTAATTGATCAGATGTTTCAAATAGAAACCATATACGCCCAAAAAATTAAAGTTACATTTTTGAGTAACTTTATGTTGTATTTTTCGTCAGAAACTGGTATCTTTGGACAAAAATGAAACAACTTGATTGTCTATTTATTGTTTAAGAATATTATATATTGATTCCAAAGTTGAAATATAATTTTTCATAACTTATCAAAAATATAGTCCTTGCTTTTTTGTTTTACTACTTCAGATAATAGATAATTAGATATTATGAAATTCCTGTAGACAAAAAATTAAAATTTTTATTTAATTACCATGACTGCCCCAGATAAAATCGACCCCCAATAATATATACATGCACAAAAACTTTTTTCAGGCCCAAATGCATCGATTTTTTTAAAACCAAATATAACTTTTTCTGGCTTTAGCTTGACCAGTCCTTTGCTTTAATATTTTTTTTTTCAAAACGCGAAAAACTTCTGAATATGTTTTTTTAATTTGTTGGTCAATAAACAAAAAACAAGTGAAATATAATATCTATTTACGTAAGAAAGAACCGTGAATAATTGTACGAAATGTTTTTCACAATATTGTAATGTACCGTCGAGAAGGAGAATCTCTTGATGCTCGCACAGAAATTTTTAATTCTTATCCGATGATAAAATGATATTATTCACTTTATTGTCATGGATCAGGAAGTTTTCTCCTCTAATACCTTTAATTTTAGTAGCGTCCAAATAATCATGTACAACTATTGTTGATGTTGGCAGGTTTGTCATTTTGGTCAATTTTATGTATGATATAATGTTACTTATCATTTTGACGTCTTTTTGAGTAATCAATTTGACAGAGTTATTATCCAACTCTTAGTTGATTATTTTAGACGGCCTGTCGCAAAAATTCTCATCAACTTCCCTCTTCACGCTGGTGCTTATCATATTTCTATTGAGAGTCCTGTCGTCATACGGATCATGTTTGTGCTCGCCCATTTTTCTTGAAAAAACTGGATTATCTCCTAGTGTATATAGACGTTCCAAACAATTATTTTTCGTACATCGCAAAGCCTTTTCCCCTATCGATTTCAGCACAGACACTTTCTTATTTCTAAAGTTATTTGAAATCAGAAGCACTTTTCCTTTCTCACTAAACACAAATTTGATGTCCATTTTCACTGTAGTTGTGCCCTCTTCAAAATTTTAGAGTAAACTGAATAACATTTCCCACATTTTTTGTAAGTCTGAGTTTGTCAGAACACTGATAGCAAAGATGTGAAAAGTCTAAAGTATTACTTTATTGTTACTTAACCTAAAGCTGAAAACTATTTAAGTGGCGCGTAAGTTTAGCGCCATAACTAGGTTTTCGCTTTCTCGCTATAAACGTAATAGAAAATTACGTCAAAAATAAAAATTTTGCATCATATTTTATTTTATTATTGATTATCATTATATATTGGAATATATAATTATTATTTACATCACTTTTTCACCACGGAGAACGACTTCCTGTCCGCTTAGGAGAGGCGTCCGCCCTAGAGAGGTTTCCGTCCGAGAGAGTGAGCAGCTAAACAGTAATATGTTCATACATATTATGTATATGTAACAATATTATTTATTTATTCATGATTAATAATATAAATTCACTAAGATAATAATTATTAATAATTATTAATAAATTCACAAATAAAATAGATGAATTAATAAGTAAATAAATAAATAAAATAAATGAAAGATTAAATTAATAAATAAAAATAAAAAAATAAATAATTGATAAATAATTTAAATTAATAAAACAAGGAACCTAAGCAGCCCGATAAAAAAAATGTTCTTACCTCAAGTAACAAAGGAACACTAGCGTCAGGGGCATCCAACGCAATGGAAAGTAGACGGCAGCGTACTATTATGATTATATTTAGTTTATATTTATTTAATTTTTTATATTTTTATTTACTTTATTTATATTATATTAGTTAAGATTATATTTAGATAAAATTTTTTTGTTTAAATCATTAGGCTCACTTTTTAAAAAAGTCGACTTTAGTATTTAATTAATACTAAATGCAAAAATTTTCCTAAAACGTAAACGTTGTCTGAAATTTTGATTTCACTTTATTTTTTATTCAATATGTTTCTATAAGATCCCATGAATATTTTGAGGTAAAAATAAAAATATTCGATCGAGTCTGTTTTCAAATTATCGATTATTGTGTTTAATTCGAAATACAAACTATTTTTAAAAGTACCTTATATTTCGCATGTTACTTAAAACTTAATTCTTATTCACAGTAAAATTATATGCAATCCTAATGAAATTCCTTGTGTTTTAAGAAAAGTGTTTGCAACTCGAATTAATTAAATCTATAAATTAACTATTTTCTAAAAACGCCTGATCGATTATTTTATTTTTCATATATTAATCAAATAATCCAATCGACTTTTTTCAAAAAGGGCGTCACCGATTATTTTTATTTTCATCTTCAAATGTTTGCGGGATGACAGAAAATCACAATCACTAAAAAAAATCGATTGAAAAAAAATGTACAATATTTACTATATCTTCGTTGGGAAATTTTCGCATTGCCAATTATTTAAAATGCTGAAATTAGCTTTTGCCAAAAAGGGCTTAATCCGTTATTTTTATTCTTAATTAAAAATATTTGCGAAATTTCAGAGAACCATAAGTAATAAGCAAATTCCACTAGCTCTCAATTTTCATTTAGACTTGGTTCAGCTGCACCATGATTCATGTGCATGAAAATAAATTTCGTACTTATACTTATAAAAAAACTTGTTTGCAGTTAAAACTGTGGATGATTTGACAGGATTGGTAGAAGGTGCCCATAGAAATGTCGGAATGGGCTAAAGCTTTTTAAAACACATAGAACGATCCAAAATGATGTTGTTTGTCGTTGACATTCAAGGATTTCAACTTTCTGCTCGTCATAATAGTAGAAATTGCTTGGAGACTATAGTACTTCTCAATAAAGAGATTGAACTTTATAAGCCGAAATTGCTGCAAATGCCGGCTATGGTTCTTATTATAAAAATAGACACTCCAGGTGCTAATGATATATTCCAAAGTATCCTGCCCAAGTTAGAACGACTGGATGATTTCGTTTTAGAGTGCCCGTAGGAAATTAGACATAAAAAGGTCTTAAGCTTCGAGACTATTTTAAAAACTTAGATATTAAATGTTTCAAAGAACGAAATAAATTTCATCAACAAGAGGTAGGAGAAGCTCTTGATAATTGTATCGAAAGAGAAGACACGAAGAAGAGGATGGGCAGTCCAGTTGTAAAGCTCATTAGTAAATTTCAGAAAGATGTGGAGCAAGTCGCCCCTAATTTATTATCAACAAATCTTTACATGTAAATATCTACATTTTTTGCGTATTTCCTCACAAAGAAGATTTGAAATGAAGAATGTTGTTTAGAATAAAAGAAAAAATTTAAATATCTGAAATTGACACACCAGTAAATGAATAATTTCCGTAGTTTTAAGTGGTTACAATTTTAGAATTCTGAATGTTTAAAATTATAATTAGCAATTTGAAAATTATTAATTTTCAAGCGATTTAAATTTACTTCAAATAATAGAAATTTTAATGGGTTAAAGCATAAAAATGTTTTAATATTACAATTTTTCTGTTTTGAATGAAGTTCGCATTCGCAGAAGTTTTAATGCTCATTTTTAAAGTTTTCTATAGACTAATTTAATTCATTTTTTGATTTTATGAAAATTTGTGTAATCAGCTTAAATGTAAAATTATAATTTTCTTATGTGATAACAATTAAAAATTTCAGAATAATCAGCAGCTTTGACTTAAAACGATTCAATAATTTAGTTTTCAATAATAAATTGTTAAATCTTAATCGCTTTAAATTTAAAATGATTTAAATTAAAAAGTTTGCCAATTTTAATTTCCAAGACTCAAATTTCAAATTATTCAATTTTTGACGTTTTAACATTGTCCTATTTTCGAAATTTTAATGTGAAATTATTTAATTTCGTGATTCTTCAATTCAAAATAAAATTATTACATTTTTAGAGCTTCACTTACAAATTATACAATTCAATACCTTTTTTCAATTAAATTGTCAAAAATCGTTCAGTATACATATTTTTTGTCTCAGAGGCTTTTAATTCAAAATTATTATTTATTATTTCAAAAAGAAAGGAAAGTCATGTAACAAAGATGCTTCGAATTTTAAATCTCAGTTCACTTGTCATAAGAATCTGAATCTTAGTGTCTAACA
>JAUELO010056885.1:0-17781 GCA_032357855.1 Amphibolips quercusostensackenii | reverse complement strand
TGAATTCAACTTTTTTTGGTAAAAATTAAAATCTTCTTTGTTTGAAAATTTATCTATTTATTAAAAAGATTTTTTTTTGGTTAAAAATTAATATTTCAAACTTAAATTTAACTACTCCAGTTATAAATTTAACTATATTGTTGAAAATTCTTTTTTTTTTTGTTAAAAATTAATATTTCATACTAAAAATTTAACTACTCTAGTTGAAAATTTATCTATTTTTTTGAAAATTCTTTTTTTCGGTTGCAAATTAATTTTTTTAACTGAAAATTTATCTTTTATACCTTTTTCAGATAAAAAACTATTTGGTTTAAAATTTGTCCTTTTTGTAAGAAAATTAATCTTCTTGGCTTGGCAATTCTTTCTTGGTTAAAAATTTGAATTTTTTTGTTAAATTCAACTTTTTTTGGTAAGAATTAAAATCTTCATTGGTTGAAAATTTATCTATTTGTTAAGAATATTTTTTTCGGGTTAATAATTAATATTTCAAACTAAAAATTTAACTACTTTAGCTAAAAATTAACTATTTTGTTGAAAATTCTTTTTTTTTGTTAAAAATTAATACTTCATACTGAAAATTTAACTACTCCAGTTAGAAATTTAACCATTTTATTGAAAATTCTTTTTTTGCGGTTGCAAATTAATTTTTTTAACTAAACTTTAAATTTATATTTTTGCTTGAAGATTTATCCTTTTGAGTTAAAAATTCAACTATTTGGTTGAAAATATGTCCTTTTTTGTAGAAAATTGATCTTCTTGGCTTGACAAATCTTTCTTAGTTAAAAATTTGAATTTTTTGGGTTAAATTCAACTTTTTTTTGTAAGAATTAAAATCTTAATTGGTTGAAAATTTATCTATTTGTTGAAAATATTTTTTTTCGGGTTAAAAATTAATATTTCAAACTAAAAATTTAACTACTTTAGATAAAAATTTAACTATTTTGTTGAAAATTCTTTTTTTTGTTGAAAATTAATATTTCATACTAAAAATTCAACTACTCCAGTTAGAAATTTAACTATTTTATTGAAAATTCTTTTTTTTTTCGGTTGCAAATTTATTTTTTAAACTAAAAATTTAACTTTTATACCTTTTACAGATAAAAATTCAACTATTTGGTTTAAAATTTGTCCTTTTTGTAGAAAATTAATCTTTTTAGCTTAGCAAAACTTTCTTGGTTGAAAATTCGAATTTTTTGGTTAAATTCAACTTTTTTTGGTAAAAATTAAAATCTTCATTGGTTAAAAATTTATCTATTTGTTAAGAACATTTTTTTTGTGTTCAAAATTAATATTTCTAACTAAAAATTTAACTACTTTAGCTAAAAATTTAACTATTTTCTTGAAAATTTTTTTTTTTTTAATTAATATTTCATACTAAAAATTTAACTACTCCAGTTAGAAATTTAACTATTTTGTTGAAAATTCTTTTCATTTGGTTGAAAATTAATTTTTTTATTTCAAAATTTAACTTTTATATTTTTGCTTGAAAATTGATCCTTTTCAGTTAAAAATTCAACTATTTGGTTGAAAATTGGTCCTTTTTGTAGAAAATTAATCTTCTTGGCTTGACAAATCTTTCTTGGTTAAAAATTTGAATTTTTTGGTTGAATTCAACTTTTTTTGGTAAAAATTAAAATCTTCTTTGTTTGAAAATTTATCTATTTATTAAAAAGATTTTTTTTGGTTGAAAATTAATATTTCAAACTTAAATTTAACTACTCCAGTTGTAAATTTAACTATATTGTTGAAAATTCTTTTTTTTTTGTTGAAAATTAATATTTCATACTAAAAATTTAACTACTCTAGTTGTAAATTCAACTATTTTGTTGAGAATTCTTTTTTTTCGGTTGCAAATTAATTTTTTTAACTGAAAATTTAACTTTTATACCTTTTTCAGATAAAAATTCAACTATTTGGTTTTAAATTTGTCCTTTTTGTAGAAAATTAATCTTCTTGGCTTGGCAAATCTTTCTTGGTTAAAAATTTGAATTTTTTAGTTAAATTCAACTTTTTTTGGTAAAAATTAAAATCTTCATTGGTTGAAAATTTATTTATTTGTTAAAAACATTTTTTTGGGTTAAAAATTAATATTTCAAACTAAAAATTTAACTACTTTAGCTAAAAATTTAACTATTTTCTTGAAAATTCTTTTTTTTTGTTGAAAATTAATATTTCATGCTAAAAATTTAAGTACTCCAGTTAGAAATTTAGCTATTTAATTGAAAATTCTTTTTTTTGGGTTGCAAATTAATTATTTTAACTAAACTTTAAATTTATATTTTTTCTTGAAAATTGATCCTTTTGAGTCAAAAATTCAACTATTTGGTTGGAGTTTTGTCCTTTTTTGTAGAAAATTGATCTTCTTGGCTTGACAAATCTTTTTGGTTACAAAATCGAAGTTTTTGGTTAAATTTACCTTTTTTTGGTTAAAGTTAACATCTTTTTTGGTTGTTAACTTATCTATTTGTTAAAAAGATTTTTTTTTGGTTGAAAATTAATATTTCAAACTCAAAATCTATATACTCCATTTGAAAATTTAACTATTTTGTTGAAATTTTTTTTTGTTGCAATTTAAAATTTTTAACTGAAAATTTAAGTTTATATTTTTGCTTAAAAATTGATCCTTTTTAGTTGAAAATTCAACTATTTCGTTGAAAATTGGTCCTTTTTGTAGAAAATTAATCTTTATGGCTTAACCAATCTTTCTTGGTTCAAAATTTGAATTTTTTGGTTGAATTTAACTTTTTTTGGTGAAAATTAAAATCATCTTTGGTTGAAAATTTATCTGCTTGTTAAAAAGATTTTTTTGGGTTAAAAGTAGTATTTCAAACTCAAATTTAACTACTCTAGTTGTAAATTCAACTATTTTGTTGAAAATTCTTTTTTTTTTTTGGTTGAAAATTAATTTTTGTCACTGAAAATTTAAAGGTTTTACCTTTTTATTTAAAAATTTAACTATTTTGTTGAAAATTTGTCCTTTTTGTAAAAAATTAATCTTCTTGGCTTGACAAATCCTTCTTGGTTGAAAATTTGAATTTTTTGTTTGAATTCAATTTTTTTGGTAAAAATTAAAATCATCTTTGGCTGGAAATTCATCTATTTATTAAAAAGATTTTTTTTGTTGAAAATTAATATCTTAAACTAAAAATTTAACTACTCTAGTTTAAAATTTAACTATTTTGTTGAAAACTCTTTTTTTTCGGTTGCAAATTAATTTTTTTGACTGAAAATTTAACTTTTATATTTTTGCTTGAAAATGTATCCTTTCGAGTTCAAAATTCAACTGTTTGATTGAAAATTTGTCCTTTTTGCAGGAAATTAATCTTCTTGGCTTGACAAATCTTTCTTGGTTAAAAATTTGAATTTTTTTGTTAAATTCAACTTTTTTGGTTAAAATCAAAATCTTTTTTAGTTGAAAATTCATCTATTTAGTAACAAGATTTTTTTTTTTTTTAATTAATATTTCAAACTAAAAATTTAACTACTCCAGTTGAAAATGTAACTATTTTGTTGAAAATTATTATTTTTTTTTTTGAAAATTAATATTTCATACTGAAAATTCAACTACTCCAGTTAGAAAGTTAACGATTTTATTAAAAATTCTTTTTTTTTCGGTTGCAAATTAATTTTTTTAACTTAACTTTAAATTTATATTTTTGCTTGAAAATTGATCCTTTTGAGTTGAAAATTTAACTATTTGGTTGAAATTTGTCCTTTTTTGCAGAAAATCAATCTTCTTGGCTTGACAAATCTTTCTTGGCTACAAATTCGAAGTTTTTGGTTAAATTTAACTTTTTTGGTTAAAATTAACATCTTTTTTGGTTGGTAACTTATCTATTGGTTAAAAAGATTTTTTATGGTTGAAAATTAATATTTCAAACTCAAAATTTATATACTCCAGTTGAAAATTTAACTATTTTGTTGAAATTTTTTTTTGTTGCAATTTAAAATTTTTAACTGAAAATTTAAATTTATATTTTTGCTTAAAAATTGATCCTTTTTAGTTAAAAATTCAACTATTTGGTTAAAAATTGGTCCTTTTTGTAGAAAATTAATCTTTATGGCTTGACAAATCTTTCTTGGTTAAAAATTTGAATTTTTTGGTTAAATTTAACTTTTTTTGTCGAAAATTAAAATCATCTTTGGTTGAAAATTTATCTGCTTGTTAAAAAGATTTTTTTGGGTTAAAATTAATATTTCAAACTCAAATTTAACTACTCTAGTTGTAAATTCAACTATTTTGTTGAAAATTCTTTTTTTTTTGGTTGAAAATTAATATATCATACTAAAAATTTAACTAGTCAAGTTGAAAATTTATCTATTTTGTTGAAAATATTTTTTTTTAGGTTGAAAATTAATTTTTTTGACTGAAAATTTAACTGTTGTACCTTTTTAGTTAAAAATTTAACTATTAAGATGAAAATTTGTCCTTTTTGTGAAAAATTAATCTTCTTGGCTTGACAAATCTTTCTTGGTTGAAAATTTGAATTTTTCGTTTGAATTCAACTTTTTTTGGTAAAAATTAAAATCATCTTTGGTTGGAAATTTATCTATTTGTTAAAAAGATTTTTTTTTTGTTGAAAATTAATATTTCAAATTAAAAATTTAACTACTATAGTTGAAAATTGATCTATTTTGTTGAAAATTCTTTTTTTTTTTGGTTGAAAATTAATATTTCAAACTAAAAATTTAACTACTCCATTTTAAAAATTAACTATTTTGTTGAAAATTCTTTTTTTACGGTTGCAAATTAATTTTTGTAACTAAACATTTAATTTTTATGTCTTTTTTAGTCAAAAATTCAACTATTTGGTTGAAAATTTGTCTTTTTGTAGAAAATCAATCTCCTTGGCTTGACAAATCTTTCTTGGTTGAAAATTCGAATTTTTTGTTTCAATTCAACTTTTTTTCATTAAAATGAAAATCTTTTTTGGTTGGAAATTTAACTATTGGGTAAAAAGATTTTCTTTTTTGTTGAAAATTAATATTTCAAACTAAAAATTAAACTACTCCATTTGAAAATTTAACTATTTTGTTGAAAATTCTTTTTTTTTCGGTTGCGAATTAATTTTTTCAGCTAAAAATTTAACTTTTATATTTTTGCTTGAAAATTTATCCTTTTTTAGTTAAAAATTCAACTATTTGATTGAAAATTTGTCCTTTTTGTAGAAAATTAATCTTCTTGGCTTGCCAAATCTTTCTTAGTTGAAAATTCGTATTTTTTGGTTGAATTCAACTTTTATTGGTTAAAATTATAATCTTTTTTGGTTGAAAATCTATCTATTTGATAAAAAGATTTTTTTGGGTTAATTCCAGTTGAAAATTTAACTATTTTTTTGGACATTTCGTCTTTTTTAGCTAAAAATTAATTTTGTCGTTGGAAATTCGTTGTCTTTTGCTTGAACATTAATCTTTTAAACTAAAAATTGACTTATTCCAGTTAGAAAATTTAACTATTTTGTTAAAAATTTCTTTTTATTTTAGTTGAAAATAAATTATTTGGTCAAAAAATCATTTTTTTAGCGAAAATTAATTTTTTTAAACTGAAAATTGTACTATTCCAGTTTAGAATTAAACTATTTTGTTAGAAATTCCTTATTTTTTAATTGAAAATTAATCTTCTTAGTTAAAAATTTAACTATTTGCTCGAAACTTCGATTTTTTTGTTTGAACTTTTTTTTTTAACTAAAAATTGTACTATTCCAGTTTAGAATTCAATTATTTTGATAGGAATTTCTTTTTTTATTGAAAATTGATTTTCTTCGTTGAAAATTCCACTATTTGATTGATATTTGGTCTTTTTTGGTTTAAAATTAGTTTTTTTAACTGAACATTGAATTATTGCAGTTAAAAATTTAACTATTTTGTTCAAAATTTTGTACTTTTTAGTTGAAAATTTATTTTTTGTTGAAAATTCTTATCTTTTTTTGTTGAAAATTTATCTTCTTGGTTGAAAATTCGTTGTTTTTTGGTTAAAAATTAATCTTTTTAAACTGAAAATTGACCTACTCCAGTCAAAAATTTAACTATTTTGTTTAAAATAAATTATTTTGTCAAAAAATAATTTTTTTGTCGAAAATTAATTTTTTTTTAAGCTGAAAATTATACTATTCCAGTTTAGAATTTAGCTATTTTGTTAGGAATTTCTTTTTTTATTGAAAATTAATATTCTTGGCTGAAAGTTCGTTGTTTTATTGTTGAAAATTAATTTTTTCAAAATGAAAATTGTACTATTCCAGTTTAATGTTTAACTAATTTGTTGGAAATTTCTTTTTTAAATTGAAAATTAATCTTCTTGGTTGAAAATTCAACTGTTTAGTTAAAACTTCGTTTTTTTTTAATTAAAAATTATTTTTTTTAACCGAAAATTTAACTAATCCAGTTGAAAATTTAACTATTTTGTTGAAAATTCTTTTCTTTCAGTTGCAAATTAATTTTTTCAATTAAAAATTTAACTTTTATATTTTTGCTTGAAAATTAATTCTTTTTTAGTTAAAAATTCAACTATTTGATTGGAAATTTGTCCTTTTTGTAGAAAATTAATCTTCTTGGCTTGCCAAATCTTTCTTAGTTGAAAATTTGTATTTTTTGGTTGAATTCAACTTTTTTTGGTTAAAATTAAAATCTTTTTTAGTTGAAAATTGATCTATTTGGTAAAAAGAATTTTTTTAGTTGAAAATTAATATTTGAAACTAAAAATTTAACTACTCCAGTTTAAAATTAAAAAATTTTGTTGAGTTTTTGTATCATTAATTTTTTTTTTACTGAAAATGAAACTGCTTTGTTGAAAATTTCTTTTTTTTTCAGTTAAAAATTAAGTTTTTGATTGAAAATTTAACTATTTTGTTGGAAATTTTTTTTGTTTTAATTGGTATAATAACTATTTTAGTTGAAAATTTACCATTTTAGTTGAAAATTCACCTTTTTCGTTGAAAATTCTTTTTTTTTTTGGTTGAAAATTAATTTTTTGACTGAGCATTTAACTTTTATATTTTTGCTTGAAAATTGATCTTTTTTTATTAAAAATTTAACTATTTGATTGAAAATTTGTCTTTTTTTTTAGAAAATTAATGTTTTTGGCCTGACAAATCTCTCTTGGTTGAAAATCCGAAGTTTTTGGTTAAATTCAATTTTTTTTTGTTAAAATTAAAATCTTTTTTGGTTGAAAATTGATCTATTTAGTAAAAAGATTTTCTTTTTTGTTTAAAATTAATATTTCAAACTAAAAATTAAACTACTCCATTTAAAAATTTAACTATTTTGTTGAAAATTCTTTTTTTTTTGGTTGCAAATTAATTTTTTTGACTGAAAATTCAACTCTTATATTTTTGCTTGAAAATTTATCCTTTTGAGTTCAAAATTTAACCATTTGATTGAAAATTTGTCCTTTTTGCAGGAAGTTAATCTTCTTGGCTTGACAAATCTTTCTTGGTTAAAAATTTGAATTTTTTGGTTAAATTCAACTTTTTTTTTAGTTAAAATTAAAATCTTTTTTAGTTGAAAATTTATCTATTTGGTAAAAAGCTTTTTTTTTTGAAAATTAATATTTCAAACTAATAATTTCACTACTCTAGGTGAAAATTTAACTATTTTGTTGAAAATTCTTTTCATTTGGTTGAAAATTAATTTTTTTATTTGAAAATTTAACTTTTATATTTTTGCTTGAAAATTGATCCTTTTCAGTTAAAAATTCAACTATTTGGTTGAAAATTTGTCCTTTTTGTAAAAAATTAATCTTCTTGGCTTAAGAAATCTTTCTTGGTTGAAAATGAGAATTTTTTGGTTGAATTCAACTTTTTTTGTTTTAAATTAAAATCTTTTTTGGTTGAAAATTTATATATTTGGTGAAAAGATTTTTTTTAGTAGAAAATTAATATTTTAAACTAAAAATTTAACTACTCCAATTGAAAATTTAACTATTTTGTTAAAAATTGATTTTTTTTATTTAAAAATTCAACTATTTCGGTTGAAGATTCATCGTTTGACTTGAAAATTCATGTTTTTGTCAAAAAATTAATTTTAACTAAAATGTAACTGCTCCAGTTAAAAATTCAACAATTTTGTTGAGATTTGTTTCATTAATTTTTTTTTCTGAAAATATAACTGCTTTGTTGGAAATTTCTTTTTTTTATTGGTATTATAACTATTATAGTTGAAAATTCATCTTTTTGGTTGAAAATTTTATTTGGTTGAAAGTTCGTCAACTAAAAATTTATCTATATTTTAAAAAATTTCTTTTTTTTCAGCTATTAAGAATTTTTTTAAATTAAAAATGTGATTATTCCAGTTCAAGATTCATCATTTTAGTTGAAAATTTATGTTTTTGGTTTAAAATTAATTTTAACTAAAAATGTAACTACTCCAGTTAAAGATTTAACAATTTTGTTGAGTTTTTGTTTCATTAATTTTTTTTTTTACTGAAAATGTAACTGCTTTGTTGAAAATTTTTTTTTTCAGTTAAAAATTAATGTTTTGGTTGAAAATTTAACTATTGTGTTGGAAATTTATTCATTTTTTAATTGATCAACTGTTATAGTTGAAAATTCATCTTTTTGGTTAAAAATTTTATTTTGTTGAAAGTTCGTTTTTTTTGCTTGAAAATTATTTTTTTTCCAACTGTAAATTTAACTAAACTTTTGAAAATTTCTTTTGTTTTATCTGTTGAGAATTTTTTCTAAATTGAAAATGTTATTATGCCAGTTTAAGATTCATCATTTTAGTTAAAAATTCACCTTTTTGCTTGAAAATTCTACTATTTGGTTAAAAGTTTGTTTTTTTGGTTTAAAATTAATTTTTTTAAACTGATCATTGAATTATTCCAGTTAATAATTTAACTATTTTGTTGGAAATTTCTTCTTTTTTAGTTTAAAATTAAATTGGTTGTTGAAAATTCGTCTTTTTTCTGTTGAAAATTTATCTTATTTGTTGAAAACTCGTTGATTTGGTTGAAAATTAAGGTTTTTAAATTGAAAATTGAACTATTTCAGTTTAAAATTTAAAAATTTTAATATCTTTTTTTTAGTTAAAAATTAATGATTTTGTTAAAAAAGTAGTTTTATTTGTCGAAAATTAATTTTTTTAACCTGAAAATTGTACTATTTCAGTTTAGAATTTAATGATTTTGCTTGAAATTTCTTTTTTTATTGAAAATTCAACTATTCGATTAAAAGTTAGTTTTTGTTCGTTGAAAATTATTTTTTTAAACTGAAAATTAACTCCTTTACTTGATACATCAACAATTTTGTTGAAAATTGACCTATTTCAATTTAAAATTTATCTACTCTGTTAAAATTTTTTTTTATATTAGTTGAAAATAAATAATTTTGTCAAAAAATAATTTTTTTGTCGAAAATTAATTTTTTAAAACTGCAAATTGTACTATTCGAGTTTAGAATTTGATTATTTTGCTCGAAATTTCTTTTTTTATTGAAAATTAATTTTCTTGGTTGGAAATTCAACTAATTTGATTGAAAATTCATTTTTGTTGATTGAAAATTCATTTTTTAAACTGAAAATTAACTACTTTACTTGATAATTTAACCATTTTTTTGAAAATTCGTTGTTTTTTGGTGGAAAATAAATTTTTGAAGGTGGAAATTAAACCATTACAATTTTAAATTTAACTATTTTTAAAAATGTTTTTTTTTCGAAAATTAATGATTTTTTAAAGAAAGTACTTTTTTGTCGAAAATTTTTTTTAACTACAAATTTTACTATTCCAGTTTAAAGTTTAACTATTGTGATGGAAATTTCTTTTTTTTATGAAAATTAATCTTCTTAGTTGAATATTCAACTATTTTTTTGAAAATGCAACTATTTGGTTTTAAATTAGTTTTTTTTTGTGTGAAAATTAATTGTTTTAACTGAAAATTCAACTACTCTACATAAAAATTTAACAATTTTGTTTAAAATTGGTCGTTTTTTGGTTGAAAGTTAATTGTTTTAAGCTAAAAATTAAACTGTTTCATATAGAAATTTAACTATTTTCTGAAATTTTTTTTAGTTGAAAATTAATGATTTTGGTAAAAAATTAATTTTTTTTGATGGAAATTATTTTTTTTTTCAACTAAAAATTGTACTATTCCAGTTTAAAATTTAACTATTGTGAGGGAATTTTTTTTGTCGTGAAAATTCAACTATTTGTTTGAAAGTTCGTTTTTTTGTTTAAAAATTAATTTTTTATACTAAAAATTAAACTACTCAATTTGAAAATTTAATAATTTTTTTTGAAAATTCGTTGTTTTTTGGTTGGAAATTAATTTTTTTAACTTAAAATTGAACTATACCAGTTGAAAATTTAAATATTTTGGTGGAAATTTTTTTTCATTTGATAAATAATTATTTAAACTGAAAATTTAGCACTTAAAAAGTTAACAATTTTGTTCATGATTTTATTTAAAAATTCATGTTTTTGGTTGAAAATACAACTATTTTGTTGAAAGTTCGTTTTCTTGTTTTGAAGATACAATTTTTTCAACTGAAGATTTAACTACTTTCTTGGAAACTTTTTTTTTTTAGTTGAAAATTAATTTTTTCGTTGAAAATTTAATTATTTGGTAGAAAGTTCTTTTTTTGTTTTGTTTGAAATTAATCTTTTATACAAAAATGTAACTAATCAAATTGAAAATGTAGCTTCTTTTCTGGAATGTTCTTTTTTTATTAAAAATGTAATTATTACAGTTGATAATTTATTATTTTAGTTGTTAATTCATATTTTTGGTTGAAAGTTCGTTTTTTGGTTGAAAATTAATTTTTTAAACTGGAAATTCATCACTTAAAAATTTAACAATTTTGTTCATCACTTTAGTTAAAAATTCATGTTTCTGGTTGAAATTTCGTTTTTTGGTAAAAAATTAATTTTTTAAATTGAAAATTAAGTACTTGAAAATTTAACAATTTTGTTCATCATTTTAGTTAAAAATTTATGTTTTTGGTTGAAAATCCAACTATTTTTTTGAAAATTTATTTTTTCGTGTTCAAAATTCATTTTTTTTAACTGAAAATTTAACTACTTTGTTGGAAATTTATCTTTTTTTTCAATTAAAAATTAATTTCTTCGTTGAAAATTCAAGTATTCGATAGAACGTTTGTTTTTGTTTGAAAAATAATTTTTTATACTAAAAATGTAACTACTCAAATTGAAAACTTTAACTATTTTCTTGAAAATTTCTTTTTTTTCATTGAAAATGTAATTATTACAATTGAAGATTTATTATTTTAGTTGAAAATTAATATTTTTGGTTGAAAGTTTGTTTTTCGGTTAAAAAATTAATTTTTTAAACTAAAAATTGAACTATTCTAGTTAACAATTTAACTATTTTATTGGAAATTTCTTTTTTGTTTTCAGTTTGAAATTAATTTTGTTGTTGAAAATTCGTCTTTTTGTGTTGAAAATTAATCTTCTTGGTTGAAAATCCAAATATTCAAGTTTAAGATTAATCATTTTAGTTGCAAATTCATCTTTTTCGTTAAAAATTCATCTTTTTTATTTAAAATTCAAGTATTGCTTGAAATTTCATTTTTTTAAATTAATTTTTTAAACTGAAAATTGAAATACTTTACTTGATAATTTAACAATTTTGTTGAAAATTTTGTTGTTTTTTGGTTGAAAATTAATTTTTTTCACTGAAAATTGAACTATCCCAGTTGAAAATTTAACTGTTTTTGTTAGAAATTTCTTTTTTTTTTTAGTTGAAAATTAATTTTTTTGTTGAAAATTCGTCTTTTTCTTGTTGAAAGTTAATCTTCTTGGTTGAAAATTCTTCTTCTTGGTTTAAAATGCAACTATTCCAGTTGAAGATTCATTATTTTAGTTGGAAATTAATTTTTTGTTGTTGTAAATTCAACTATTTTGTTGAAAGTTCGTTTTTCTTGTTAAAAATCAATTTTAAATAAAAATAAAACTATTCCAGTTAAAAAATTTTAAATTTGTTTAATATTTTATTTTTTTGTTTGAAAATTAATTTTTTGGTTGAAAATTAACTATTTGTTAGGAAGTTTTTTTTTGGTTAAAAATTAATTTTTTCAAACTAAAAATGTAACTACTCCAGTTAAAAATTAAAATATTTTGTTAGAAAAAAAAAAAATTAATGTAACCATAACAGTTGAAAATTAATAATTTTAGTTGAAAATTCATCTTTTTGGATGAAAATTCTCTATTTGGTTGAAAGTTCGTTTTTTGGTTGAACATTATTTTTTTTTAATGATAATTTAAAATTTAATCCAGTTACCAATTTAACTATTTTGTTGGAAATTTATTTTTTTTTGGGGTGAAAATTAATTTTATTGTTGTAAATTCGTCGTTTTTGTCTTGAAAATTAATCTTCTTGGTTGAAAATTGAACTATTCTAGTTCAATATTAATCATTTCAGTTGCAAATTAATCTTTTTGATTAAAAATTCATATCTTTGCTTGAAAAGTCAATAATTTTGGTGAAAATTTGTCTTTTTTTATAGAAACTTAATCTTTTGGTTGAAAATTCTTCTTTTTGGTTCAAAATGCAACTATTTCAGTTAAAGATTAATTATTTTAGTTGGAAATTAATTTGTTGTTGTTGAAAATTCAACTATTTTGTTGAAAGTTCGTTTTTCTAGTTGAAAATTAATTTTAAATAAAAATATTACTACTAGAGTTAAAAATTTAAAAATTTTGTTAATATTTTATTTTTTGGTTGAAAATTAATTTTTTTTCTGTAAATTTAACTATCTGGTAGAAAGTTCTTTTTTTGGTTGAAAATTAATTTTTTTAAATAAAAGTGTAACTAATCCAGTTGAACTGGATTAAAAAAATTAAATTTTTTTTTAAAAACTGTAAAAAAATTAAACTGTTCTGTTAGAAATTTTCTAAAAATTTAAAATTGAACTATTACAGTTAAAAATTTATCATTTCAGCTAAAAATTGATCTTTTTGGTTGAAAATTCTATATTTGGTTGAAAGTTTGTTTTTTGCTTGAACATTATTTCGTTTTAAATGATAATTTAAAATGTACTATTTTGTTGAAAATTTATTTTTTTTTGTGAAAATTAGTTTTTTTGTTGGAAATTCGTCTTTTTTTTGAAAATTAATCTTCTTGGTTAAAAATTCAACTATTCCTGTTGAAGATTTCTCATTTTAGTTGAAAATTAATATTTTTGTTTAAGAGTTCGTTTTTCGGTTAAAAATTAATTTTTTAAACTAAAAATTAAAATATTCGAGTTAACAATTAACCTATTTTGTTGGTAATTTCTTTTTTTTAGTTTAAAATTAATTTTTTTGTTGAAAATTCATCTTTTTGTGTTGAAAATTAATTTTCTTGGTTGAAAATTTAACTATTCGAGTTTAAGATTTATCATTTTAGTTGCAAATTCATCTTTTGATTGAAAATTTATATCGTTGCTTAAAAACTCCACAATTTTGTTGAAAATTTGTCTTTTTTGGTAGAAACTTAATCTTTTGGTTAAAAATTCTTCTTTTTGGTTTAAAATGCAACTATTCCAGTTAAAGATTCATTATTTTAGTTGGAAATTAATGTTTTTTTGTTGGAAATTTAACTATTTTGTTAAAAGTTCATTTTTTATTGAAAATTAATTTTTTAACTCCAAATTTAACTACTCTAGTTGAAAATTTAACAATGTTGTTTTCTCTGAAAATTTAAAAAAGTTTTGAAAAAAATAAAAAAGCTGGGCTTTTTAGAAAATCGTCTTGTTTTTAAAATTCAAAGAAAAAAATACAGAAGATTTTCTGAAAACCCCTATCTTTTTTATTTTTTGCAATATTAAAAAAAAATTTTGAAATAAGGTAAAAAAATATAGCATTGTAAAGAAAAAATTTGTGATTTTTTGAAAAATAGATGTAAAGATTCAAATACAGGTATCTTTGTGGATTCTTTTTATCTAATCGTAAATGCACATGTTGCTTAATTTCCTGTAAAAAAGCACATATTTCGTCACTGAGAGATTTTGTAACTTTAAGTGTGGAACTAGAATTTTTTTTCTTATTTTCTTTCTTTTTTTCTCATTTTCTTTATTTTTCTTTTTTTCTTATTTTTGAAATATTTCGCTTTGATTATGAAAATTTTGAAAAACTGGTTTTACTAACAGGACAAGAAATTCTATCCAAATTTTGTGATTTAGAATTAATAATATAAAATAAAAACATTTACAGATTATTAATGTAAAATTATTTTATTAATTAATTTAAATTGAAACATAATATTTAAGCTAGAAAACACTCTAAATAAAAAACTATATAAAGTTTTTCGGAATTTAAAATGACGTATTAATGACAACAATAAAATATTTTAAACATAATAAAATTATTTTAACGATTTAAATTTGTTTAGAAATTTACGAGTATTCTTAGAAAACAAATTGTCATTCAAAAATATTAAAATCTGTTGAAAATTTGATGAGATAAAATTCTAGAAAAAAAGTTTATTTCGCGACGTACGTAAAAAAATAGAAATTAAAATTGTTTAAACAATTAAAAGTAGTTTTAAAATGATTTACTGACAATCTTTCTTGATTGAAAATTTCACTCTTTTGTTGAAAAATCCTCTTTTTGGATTGAAAAATAGTCTGTTTTGATGTAAGATTAAACTATTTTATTGAAAATTTGTCTTTTGGTTAAATTGAACTGTTTTTTTTTAAATTAAAATTGTTTTTGATTAAAAATTCAACTAAGTTAGTTAAAAGTGAAACTGCTTTGTTAAAAATTCTTTTTTTGGTTGATGATATATCATTTTATTTGACAAATCTTTTTTTGGTTCCAAATTTAACAATTTTGTTAAAATTTCATTTTTTTGGTTGAAAATTAATTTTTTTAAATGAAAATTTAATGATTTTATTTTGAGTTGGAAATTTATCTGTTTTAGGGGAAAATCCAACTATTTTGTTAAAAATTGGTCTTTTTTGTATAAAAGTAATTTCAACAATTGAAACATCACTTTTTTCTTTAAAAATTCATTTTTGTTGTTGTTAAAAATTAAACCATTTTGTTATAAATTTGATTTTTTTTTGCTGAAATTTTTTTTTATAACCGAAAATTTAACTATTCTATTTTTAATTAAAATTTTATATATTTTGTCAAAAAAAAATTTTTAAGGAAAATGTATATTTTTTGTTGAAAATAGAACTATTTCGTTAAAAAATAATTTCTTTTGTTTGCAATTAAACTATTTTGTTCAAAATTCGTTTTTTCTTAGCTGAAAATTAATTTCTTTGGTTAAATGTTTAACTATTGCGTTGAAAATGAATAAAACATTAAAATATTTTGTTTAAAATTCATCTATTTTGTGAACATTAAATCGTTTTTGATATAAATTTAATCTTCTAGATTGAAAATTTAACTGTTTCTTTGAAAATTTATTTTATTTGATTGAAAATTAATTTGTTAAATGAAATTTTCACTATTTTATTTTCAGTTGGAAATTTATTTGTTTTAGGGTAAAATTCAACTATTTTGTTCACAATTTGTCTTTTTTGGTATAAAATTAATTTCATTAGTTGAAACATTACATTTTTGTTTGAAAATTCATTTCTTTTGTTGAAAATTGAGTTATTTTGTTGAAAATTTGATTTTGTTTTTTTGCTGAAATTTTTTTTAACTGAAAATTTCACTATTCTATTTTTAGTTGAAATTGCATATATTTTGTTTAAAAATTTTGTTATGGAAAATTCATCTTCTCTGTGGAAAATAGAACTGTTTCGTTAATAATAAAATTCTTTTGTTGGCAGTTAAACTATTTTGTTAAAAATACTTTTTTTTAGATGAAAATTAATTTCTTTGGTTGAAAGTTTAAATAAATTTAACTGCTTCTTTGACATTTTTTGTTGGTAAAATTAATTTTTTAACTGAAATTTTCACTATTTTATTTTTAGTTGGAAATTTATTTGTTTTGGGGTAAAATTCAACTATTTTGTTGACAATTTGTCTTTTTTGGTATAAAAGTAATGTCATTAATTGAAACATCACATTTTTGTTCAAAAATTAATTTTTTTGTTGTTAAAAATTGCACCATTTTGGTGTAAGTTTAATTTTGTTTTATTGATAAAAAGTTATTTTTTACCTGAAAATTTAACTACTTCATTTGAAACTTCAACAATTTTATTGAAAAATCATTATTGTTTGGTTGAAAATTAATTTTTTTATACCAAAAATTGTACTATTCCAGTTTAGAATTTATCTATTTTGTTAGAAATTTCTTTTTTTATTAAAAATTAATCTTCTTGGTTAAAAATTTAACTATTTCATTCACAGTTCGTTTTTTTTGGTTGAAAATTAATTTTTTAAACTGAAATTTAACTACTACACTTAAAAATTTAATAAGTTTGTTGAAAATTCCTTGTTTCTTGGTTGAAAATTGATTTTTTTTAACTGAAAATTTTACTATTTCAGTTAAGAATTTAACTATTCTGTTAGAAAAATTTTTTTTATTAATAATTCAACTATTTCATTAAAACTTCGTTTTTTTTTTGGTTGAAAATTAATTTCTTAAACTGAAAATTTAACTACTACGCTTTAAAATTTAAAAAGTTTATTAAAAGTTCGTTGTTTTTTGGTTGAAAACGATTGTTTTAAGCTGAAAATTAAAATATTTCAATTAAAAATTTTACTATTTTCTGAAAATGTTTTTTTTTTAGTTGAAAATTAATGATTTTGTTAAAAAAAGTCGTTTTTTTGGCGAAAATTATTTTTTTTTTTAACTGAAAATTGTACTATTCCAATTTAGAATTTAACTATTGCGATAAAAATTCCTTTTTTTGTTGAAAATTAATCTTCTTGGTTGAAAATTCAACTATTTTGTTGAATGTTCGTTTTTTTGTTTGAAAATTAATTTTTCATAGTAAAAATTTAACTACTCCATTTGAAAATTTAACAATTTTATTTAAAATTCGTTATTTTTTTGGTTAAAAATTAATTTTTTAAAACTGGAAATTCTACTATTCTTGTTAAGAATTTAACTATTCTGTTATAAATTTCTTTTTTTATTAAAAATTGAACTATTTAATTGAAAGTTCGTTTTTTTTTTGGTTGAAAATTAATTTCTTAAACTGAAAATTTAACTACTACACTTGAAAATTTAACAAGTTTGTTGAAAATTCCTTGTTTTTTGGTTGAAAATTGATTTTTCAAACTAAAAATTTAACTACTACGATTGAAAATTTAACAATTTTGTTGAAAGTTCGTTGTTTTTTGGTTGAAAATGATTGTTTCAAGCTGAAAATTGAAGTATTTCAGTAAAAAATTTTACTATTTTTTTAAAATGTTTTCTTTTTAGTTGAAAATTAATGATTTTGTTAAAACAGTAGTTTTTTTGGAAAAATTAATTTTTTTTTACTGAAAATTGTACTATTCCAGTTTAAAATTTAACTATTTCGATAAAAATTTCTTTTTTTGTTGTGAAAATTCAACTATTTTGTTGAAAATTTTATTCAAATCTTTTGTTAAAAATTTATTTTTTTAACTGAAAATTTAACTATTCTATTCCTAGTTGAAATTTTATGAACTTTGTCAAAAATTGTTTGTTTGTTAGCAAAATTTATATTTTCTGTTAAAAATATAACTGTTTAGTTAAAAATGAATTTCTTTGATTTATAATTAAACTATTTTGTTCAAAATTCGTTTTTTTAATTAAAACCTAATTTTTTAAACTGTAAATGTAACTATTCCATTTTTGCTTGAAAATGTATCTTTTTTAGTTAAAAATTCATATATTTTGTTGAAAACTCGACTTTTTTGTGTTGAAAATTCAATTATTATGGTGAAGGATTAATATTTTTGGGTTGGAAATTTAACCTTTCT